>CM042843.1:19146244-19163744 GCA_023653725.1 Bungarus multicinctus
GCTGGCCGCAGGGAGCTCCCTGAGGCGTTGTTTGCGCACCAAAATCTCCCCGGGGGGCCGGAATGCAAAAAATGGGAACACCATCCCCCATGGTGGCCGGCCGCCCGGGCCTCAGATCCGCCTCGGCGAAGCGTAGGACACTGGGATCCCAACACGCTGATTGTTATGAATGCTGATGTTAGGGGAAAAAAAATTCGCCTAAGGTGAACATCAGTGTGGCGGGCGGCGGAGCATCAGTGGGCGGCGGGACAAGCAGCCAGAGTGACTCAGTTGACCGGTTTGGGGCTGGCCACCGCAGAATTTACTACCGGGTGGTGACCCACATGAATCCTTGCTACCCAACCGAGGATGCGCTTGAAACCGTGAAGACCGGCGGAATACCACCACTTATCTAATGGGACCAGAACGACTGGACAGCCTTGATCTGCTTTTAAGTCTCCTCTTCTCTCTGTGCCTTCCGCGTATGGTGGTTCTAATAAGACAGGGGCTTCTCCTTTAGCAATTGGTTTAAGCTAAGCCCCACAGAGAGTGATGGGCAACGCAACGACGGGCATGGTTGATTACCAGGTGGGGTGACAGATATAGATACCTCGAGATGGAAAATACTTTTTCCTTGACCACAAAAGGATTAGAGCCCGAGTAACCTCCATTAGACAGGGTTCTCACTTTGCAACTTAAGATACTGGACGTCAACGCCCAGAAGTCCCCAGCTAGCAATGACTGTCTTGTGGAATTTTTTACCTGGGAATTGAACCTACCAAGATCTTAAATTGGCTATGTGGAGAAATACTACTGCCCTAGACGACCTACATATGTTGTGATGACCGGCCGGGGCACACGAAACTAAAGACCCACAGTCCACCGATAATTAATAAGATCCCTTTATTTGCTCCAACATTGCCCCCATGGTCCAGTTCCCTTCTGCTGGAGAAAAAGCTCTCACCAGGAAAACCTTTGAGTCAGAGAATTACGTCCCAGAACCATGGTCTAATCACAACTGCAACTATACATCAATCATCCAAACTGATGCAAATGGCGTGGCAAGAATGTCCAGACATGCAGGCACGGAAAGATCACATGTATTGGGAAGATCCTGAACACCAATAACAAAGACCACAGCTGGAATAAAGTCTCATTTTGTTCCCAGCATTCATTTCTTTTAACTTCGTTTCCCTGCTGTATCTACTGAAGGAAATCAGGCCCCTTTTCCTCCACCAAGCCACGCAACCCACGTTGCGCTTCCCTTCCTCCGTCCTCCCTTTGTCCGTGCCCTCGGATGAAGAAGGGGTAGCCGTGATCTTCCTCTGAACTCCCACATCCGCCTGCTCTACCCGCCCCTGCTCTGCCAACTGGACTGGCCTCTTCCCCAGGCCTCCTCCACAGCTACGGAGTCAAATTCCCCATCCACCCCAGCCGACTGGTCCGTCTCTCCTTGATGTGATGTAAGGGATTCGACTCGGATAGGACATGACACAATGCCACTGTGAAACGTTGTCAGGAACCCATATCAACCCGAATTTGCCAACTCATCATTCTGCAGCCCACCGGACTGATGATTTCGCTATAGTGGGGCCACAATGTATGTATGACCATAGATCTATATCTTCCCATCTAACTGAATAATTTCCTGGATGTCCCAAAGTTGGCACGGGGAAAAAAACAACTCTCAAGTCTAAAACACATAGCGTAACATTCAATATCCACTATAGTACAAAGTTTGGTCTCAATGACTGTGTCAACTCTACGAACTAGCATGTATTCTGGGCTCCACTAATCTTTGACTCTACCGAACCCTCAGGTTTTGAGGCTCTTCCAGAAAGTAATGGTGTTGAGACCACCCAAATCTTAGGCATGGGCTCCAAGGCTCGTTCATTTATGAAGTTTTACCAAGATGTTTTTATTCTTGACTACGTTCACGCATTACTTGGGCATGCCGTTCACGTGGCGTGTTAGGGGTCTTCCTTGGAAAGGCACCCTAAATCTTCTCTCTAGTGAGCCTCCTTACTTGCTTTAAAAACTTGCTGTCAATTCTTAGGCTGGGGAAAAACAGGACCCCTTCCCCTCTGGCAGTATTATAGTTTCCTTCTGGTATCTTTTGGGGGCTTTCCCTGATTGATGTGTGTTGGCCAGAAGGCTGGCTATAAATCCTCACGCAAAAAAGGATACGTAACATCCGAGGTATCTTTCATATTTTGGTGGCCTAGAGCAGCTAGACAGCAGGACGTTCACGTGTGGAAGTGGGTCTTCAGCCGGTTCTGGACCAGTTCTGGAGAACTGCTTAGCGGAATTTTGAGTAGTTTATCCTCGGAGAAATCCGGCAAATCCCACCTCTGACTGGCCCGCCCCATTCTTCTTCTCTGCCTCCTTGATCCCAGCTGATTGGCTGAGTCTTTCTGCGGGTTGCACAGATTTGGCTGGGCATCTCTTATTGGTTTCCCGTGGCACAGGAGATATTAGTGTCTGAACGCCACCCAGCCACACCCCAGAACACACACGCCACAAGCCAAACCCACAGTGGTGGTGGGATTGGGGAGTGGAATATGAGTTGGATTTTTGCATTATCCAATTCCTCAAAGCTTTCATATCCCAACGTCAAGCCATTCATGGGCCCCAAGCCACCACACAGAACACCGACGCACCACCAAGCCCACACCACAGCTGATAGCTGGTCCTTCTTCGGTCTGCCCTGCACTCTAGCGAAGCACAATGGAGTTACGTGGAAAGCAGGTTACGTTTGGGGGGAGGAATGCGGAGTTTTTGCAGTATCCTTCCCCTGCCACCTCCCACCAAAGCCACACCCACCCAAGCCACGCCCTATACAAAACTGGTAGTGACATTTTTTGAATCCCACCACACATATGGAAAACCTATGCGATCTATCTACCCAGCTTCTATGGATTCTTCTCGCAGGCAAGCACCAAACGTCTTCACATGTCTCTCCCGTTGCTTGATTTGAAACCAACAGAGTGCCATCACACGGTGGGAGTTACAAAGAAGAAATTGGTAGCAAGCCAGTGGCTGCAGCAATTCTCTTGAGGGAATATGACCTGATTGAAAAGCACCGGAGAAGACAGCCAGGAGGAAACCTGTGAGATGGATCCCAAGTTGGGTTGTTTTTTTTAACTTATTTAAGACACAAAGCTAGATGTTATGGGTTATACTCACGTCTGTCAGGTCAAAGTAGGAAGATACGCGATCAGGTTCAATGTAGGAATCCTTAAAAATAGAAAATAGATTTCCTGTCATTCTCTTCCAAGGACATGTTCCTTCCAAAGCTTGGGTCACCTCAATGTCCGAGAGAAGGAAGGAAGGAGAAGCACATAATGTATGGATATTAATAATATCAATATTGTGACAATGACAACAACACTAATGATAATAATATAACACAATAAACAACGAGGGAGGGAGGAGAGAGAGAGAGAAGAATGAATGAAGCAAGATGGAGAGAGGAAGGGAGGAAGAAATAAAGAAGAAAGGAAGGAAATTAGAGGGAGGGAGGGAGGAGAGAGAAAGAAGAATGAATGAATGAAGAGATGGAGAGAGGAAGAAATAAAGGAAGAAAGGAAGGAAAGGAAGGGAGGGAGGGAGGAAGGAGAGATAGAAGAATGAATGAAGCAAGATGGAGAGAGGAAGGGAGGAAGAAATAAAGAAGAAAGGAAGGAAATTAGAGGGAGGGAGGAGAGAGAGAGAAGAATGAATGAAGAGATGGAGAGAGGAAGGGAGGAAGAAATTAAGGAAGGAAGGAAAGGAGGAAGGGAGGGAAGAGAGAGAGAAGAATGAATGATGCAAGATAGAGAGAGAAAGGGAGGAAGAAATAAAGAAGGAAGGAAATGAGAGAGAGGAAGGGAGGGAGGAGAGAGAAGAATGAATGATGCAAGATGGAGAGAGGAAGGGAGGAAGAAATAAAGAAGGAAGGAAGGAAGGAAGGAAGGAAGGAAGGAAGGAAGGAAGGAAGGAACACAATTTATTTACAGTGAAATATTATATGGGTGAACAAAGCTGAGCCAATAGCTAATTACATCCTACTAAGAGAGAATCCAAGATGCTGGGTATCTCAGTCTAAGAGAGAAATGAGGACCAGGCTGTTTTTATTGGTGGGGACACGCACATCTATATTAGCCACAAAAGCCAGGCACACAGGTGCAAAACCCAGATCGTGTCCTAACCATTTGAGATGGGATTCACATCAAATGATGGGTAGCGGCTTAAAAAGATTACGCCCCGTTAATTCCCAGGCAAAGCAAAAGAATTGACCCACCCCGTGTCTGAAGGAATCAGGAGATCAAACCGAACTCCATTTGATGAGACTGCCAAAAATCAAACAGAACCGGCTCCTTGATGGTTATTGCCGAGGATTAAAAATAAGCATTATTTTCACGCCAGCCTGCGGTTTATCTTCAACTCTGCGTGCGATCAGGTGGTTTTCAAAAGTCTCGTTTTCCTTTTCCCTTCCTGCAAATCCTTTCATATGAGATTTGGGGGGGTGGGGGGAGGAGATCGTTTTCCAAGCTACGTTCCCATCATCCCATCTTGGTCTGTGCTGGTATGTTGGCTGGCTGGTTGGTTTGGTTTGCAAATGGCTTTGGGGCCTCTCTCGCTGTCAGCAGGATGGGTTTCCAACCCGTGGAACTTATTTATCTCCCGGTGGCTTAAAAAGAACATTCGGGAGTTAGAAAACTGTTTTACATGGTCTGACTTGCTCCCAGTCTTGATAAGGAAACCACAGGGGGGGTGGGGTGGGGGGCAAAAAAACGTGGAAATACAAATAATGGAACTTGAAAAGCTGTCCTTTGAAACTCCCTCAACCCAGAGGTGGTATTCAGCCGGTTGTGACCGGTTCAACAGAATTGGTAGCAAACATTTTGAGCAGTTTGGAGAACCAACAAATCCCACCTCTGACTGGCCCTGCCCCCATCTATTCTCTGCCTCCCATTGAGTCCCAGCTGATCATCTGGGTCTTCTTGTGTTGCTCTGCCCAGGAGAACAGAGATGGAAAGTAGGTTAATGGGGTGGGGAGGGAAGGGGGATTTTGCAATAACCTTCCCCTGCCACACCCACCAAGCCACACCCACAGAACCGGTGGTAAAATTTTTTTGAAGCCCACCACTGCCTCAACTCGGTGGTGCAGGCTGTTAATCATCTAGCACTTAGTGCAAGCTGCCTGCAATTAGTGCAGGTTCGAATCCCACCAGGCTCAAGGTTGATTCAGCCTTCCATCCTCTCGAGGTAGGTAAACTGAGGACTCAAGATTGTTGGGGACAATAAGCTGACTTTGTAAAAAAAAATGCCGCTTGGGGGGGCCAAAAGCCCTACTAATAAGCAGGCATATACAATGGAATGAAGGCTATTGCTGAGCACTTAGCATGGTGCTCCATAGACTGTAAGCCGCCCTGAGTCTTTGGAGAAGGGCGGCATATAAATATAATTAAAAAAAAACCTCAACCTTCCTGCTATAGCAGTGGTGGGATTCAATTTTTTTTTACTACCGGTCTGTGGGCGTGGCAGGGGAAGGATGCTGCAAAATTCCCATTATCCTGTTAAGGAAGCGTTTAAAGTTCAGCCAAATTTTCCCTTCATCATCTAAGGCTTACTCTCCTTGCCATCTAGGACATCAGAGAAAAACCATGAGTTTCCTCCTGCCAAAGGAAATGGCCCATCACAAGTTGGCCATGATTAATGTCTTCTCAAATGCTTACAACCTAAGAGTGGCAGGTGGTAATTTGGATCTTGAAGTGGCAGAAGCAGAATAAGCAATGCTGAAGCACATCCTGATACATTCATCAATCGCTCAAGCCGTTGGCCTTCAGTGGTCGGCCTTGCCTGTGTAAATCTTATGCTTTCCTGGCTTTTAATTACAAGTACCATATCAAGTTTCTCCTTGGAGACAGGACCATAATTGCTCGGGAATGAGTGTTGATCGTTAGAATTGACCTGTTGGCCATTCTTGAGTCATTAGGCCAGGACAAATCTTTTAACTTAGAGCAAGGGATTGGACCTGGGCTGTGCAACGCATGGGAATATTTAGGAAATGGGACTATTTAGGAATTAACCTCATGCATAAGGATGCAATGTTTTAACAAGGGCCAGCAGAAAATAATTAAAAACCATTTCATCCTCGACAAGTTTGTGAGACCTTTTCAACCTTCTTTTTATTATTTTCTGAATTTTCTTTTCCACTTTTCCTTCTTTCTTTTTTCTCTTTCACATTTATGGATGTGTTGTTGGTCTGTTTTCATTGTAAAATTAATAAAGTTTATTTAAAAAAAAAAAAAAACAAGGGCCAGCAATCATCCATTAAAATATTTGGCATTTCAGTGGCTTCTTATTTCTGCAAAATATTGCCTGCAGGATCTTAACAGAATTAACAGAATAACAGAGTTGAAAGGGATCTTGGAGGTCTTCTAGTCCACCCCCCTGCTTAGGCAAGAGATATTATACTGGTTCAGAGAAATGGTTGTCCAATCTCTTCTTAAAAACCTCCAGTGTTGGAGCACCTACAACTTCTGGAGGGAAGTTGTTCCACTGATTAATTGTTCTAATTGTCTAGAAATTTCTCCTTGTTTCCAGGTTGCTTCTCTCCTTGATAAGTTTCCATCCATTGTTTCTTGTCCTGCCTTCGGGTGCTTTGGAAAATAGGTGGAAACCCCCCCCCCCTCTTCTTTGTGGCAGCCCCTCAAATATTGGAACGCTATATAAGCATTCTATTTTCCATCTTCTATAAAATTTAAGTTATATATATATTTTTATCATATAAGATAGAAGATCTGGAGAATAATTTAAGGGTTCAAAATTGAGATTCCTATTAAGAACTTTCCCTTCCTTTCCAACACTTAGAGTTTGTGTAGCCAAAACTGCACAATTTGTACCCCAACAAGGAAGTCTCATAACATGGAGGAATCAAATATTTGTAAAACTGCAATATATTTGGGAGAAGGATTTAAATGGGGGGGGGGGATTCAAAACTATTTTATGAAGTCAGAGTATGACCAGTAGTCTAGGAATGTTGGCCAAATGTTGCAGAAGAAGGTTACTAGAAGACTGCAAGCAGCTGCCTCACAACACATTCTGCTGTGGTCCACCACATTCTACGATGACATTCTGCTGTGGTCCACCTTACTCACAGGATGAGGTTGAATGGCATTCGTGGGAATTTTACCCACAGAGGAATGCTGTGAAATCTCCTTAATTCCATGGAATGACTCAAGCATCCAAAATCAAACATAAATTTCACGGGTTGGGTGGGTTCCAAACTTGGTCATCGGTGGGAGAAACGCAACTTTGAGGATTTGAGATTGAGCAGCTGCTGGGTCTCGGAAGGGTACATTTCTGAACATTAAATCAATCCCTCTTCCCTTGTCTGGACATGCCTTCTTTGTGAATTACCCATCTCATCTGCTTCTCTCTACTCCACACACTCAGGTAAATGTCAACTGCAATTAATCGTTCTTTATCTGATTAAACTAGAGGTGAACTCACCAGCTATTTACAAAGGGTCTTCTAGATGAACAAAGAGGTAGGGTGTATATATATATATATATATATATTTATGCATACATGCTTGGGAATGTCGCCATATATTTTCCCATTGCTATTCAATTTGAGAGTTAATTGGATTGTAACGAAAAGCATTTAATCTCCCCGGAAGCTGGTTTAATAGAGATGCACCAGCCCTCTCCGTGACTTGCTTCCCCATTCAAAGGGGGTGATTCTAAGCAGTCCAAAAAGATGGGCATCACCATCAGGGTGGTAGTCCCAGCTGTCAAACGCTGATAGGATATCGAGCAAGACAGTAAAAGCTGACAGATTACACACGTAACTCTCTGAACAGGCAAGCATTTCACCAGTTCGGGTCAGCCTGTTTCTCAGAGATAAGGAGCATGCTAGAATATTGAAATCACGCCATTCTGCCGCCAGGATTTCAGAACATTGCGTTTTGCAAGTGAGGCAAGTCTTCAGGTGACCCACCATCTTTAATTGAGGCATCAAAGAGCAGCTCAGAAAGTGTCCCACCACCCCTGGAATCACAAAACAGCAGGCCACCCTTTCAGTCTAAGGTGCAAAGAAGAGCTGACACATACACACAGACAAACACACACAAGCCCGGCTGCCTTTTTCACCTTCTTCTTTGTCTCTGTATAAAGGGTTCCCTAGTATCATAAAACAGCAGAATAACCGAGCTGGAAGGGACCTTGGAGGTCTTCTAGTCTAACCCTTGCTCAAACAAGAAACCCACTAACATTTCAGACAAATAGTTTTCCAATCTTTTCTTTAAAAACTCCAATGTTGGAGAAGTAAGTAAGTAAGTATGGAAGTAAGTAAGTATAGAAGGAAGGAAGGAAGGAAGGAAGGAAGGAAGGAAGGAAGGAAGGAAGGAAGGAAGGAAGGAAGGAAGGAAGGAAGGAAGGAAAGAGGTAGGGAAGAAAGGAAGGAAGGGATTAAAAAAAAAGAATAGCAGAATAACAGAGCTGGAAGGGCCCTTGGAGGTCTTCTAGTCCAACCCCTGCTCAAGCAAGAAACCCTATAGCATTTCAGACAAATGGTTATTCAATCTCTTCTTTAAAAGCTCTGATCTTGGAGAAGTAAGTAAGTAAGTAAATAAGTAAGTAGCTAAGTAAGTATGGAAGGAAGGAAGGAGGGAAGGAAGGAGGGAAGGAAGGAGGGAGGGAAGGAAGGAAGGAAGGAAGGAAGGAAGGAAGGAAGGAAGGAAGGAAGGAAGGAAGGAAGGAAGGAAGGAAGGAAAAAAAGAATAGCAGAATAACAGAGTTGGAAGGGACCTTGAAGGTCTTCTAGTCCAACCCCTTTTCAGGCTATACCATTTCAGACAAATGGTTGTCCAATCTCTTCTTTAAAAGAAGAGGTAGCCTTTGAGAAACAACACTGCTTGAACAACAGGTATAATATGGGCTTCAAACTCCGCAATGCTTAATAGGAGGAGCCATAAATAGGATTTTTTCTTTAAAAAAATGTCCTACTTATTGTTTTAAAGCGAAATGGAATTTGGAACTGGGTTCTGCTAACCAATCCTTGGTTGATTTATTGCATTTATATTTGAGAACACTCACAGCAGCTTTCCAAAGGGCTTCTGCTGATTTTTTTCCCCCCTTCCGGAATCCATTTCTGGGAAATGGGTTGCAATGGGAATTTAATTGACCTAAAGAGCTGTGGTTTGGTAGAGATTTGAAGCTTGGGTCTCCACAGTCCAAGGTGGGCATCCTAACTGACCATCACTAAGAGTTCCTGATCTGACCAGAAACATCCTTCTGGGTTTGTTTGTTTTTTTAATGCTACTGTTTAATTAATGACCAGCTTTAAATCATTCTGCTTTTGACACAGGGGAAGGAGGTGATGGCATGGCGCTTCTGGGAAACCTTGGCAAGAAAATTGCAGAGACTTGTTTGCCACGAATGAAAAACTAACTTGAAAGCACCCATAGATAAGTTTGTAACATAAGGTAGTCCTTGGCTTAGAAGCCACACTGAGCCCAACATTTCTGTTGCTGACTGGGACGTTAGTTAAGTGAGTTTTGCCCAGGGGTGGGCTTCAAAAATTTTAGCAAGGGGTTTTCTGCCTGGTTGATGGGTGGACGTGGCCACGGTGGGCGTGACCTAGTTGGCCTCCTGCACCATGGCAGGGGGGCATTTTTCCCTTCCCGGACTCTGGAGGCTTTCCCCAAGCCTTTGGGAGGGCAAAAACAGCCTCCCGGGGCTCCAGAGACTCTCTGGAATGTGGAAATGGGCCTGTTTCTGGCCTTCCCAAACTTCAAGGAGCCCCATTTTTTGCCCTCCCCGAACCTCCATACACACCGTGCACTTACCTGGGATCCAAAACAGGCTGTGTGGAAACTTCTGGGGCGGAGTGGAGTGGGTGGGGCCAGCGAGCAGTTGCAACGATCGGTTTAGCAAACGGGATGCAAAATTAACATCCGGTTCGTGTGAACCGTTGCGAACCGGTAAGCAGCCTACTCCTGGTTTTGTCCCATTTTATAACCCCGCTTGCCATCGCGAATCCCTTGCTGATGTTAAGTTAAGTCACCTGTTTCTTAACTGAATCTGGCTTCCCGTTGACTTTGCTTGTGAGAAGATCACAAAAGGGTTACACATGGCCCCAGGACACTGCAACCGTCATAAAAATGAGTCAGTGGCCGAGCATCTGGATTTGGATCACGTGACTGTGGGGAACGCTGCCATGGTCGTAAGTGTGAAAAATGGTCCTAAGTCACTCTTTTCAGTGCCGTTGTAAATGCGAAAGTGCATACGGACGGTGGTAAGTGTCAGCCTGTAAGATTTCTTCTTCTGCTTAAATCCAGCTGCCATAGAAAGGGTGGGGGGAGGAATAATTGGGTCTCATGGGGAGGAAGGGTGCTGGAGGTTGGAGTTGTGTGAACTGTAAAAGTTGGGATGCTTTCCTGCTTACTGCGCAAATGCAACCGCTTATCTTTTCTAGGCCAAGGTCAACCGTCTTGGCATACCAGATGTGTGAGATGCCACCTGAAGACATAATACATCTGACACTATACACACTCAGATTGGATGTCCAGTTTGAATGGTTGGGGGGAGTGGGGACTTGGGATAACTTTCTATATGTAATTTCCGTGCCTTTTGTCTCAGATCTTGCCTTTCTTCTGTTGCTACCACTTCATATTCAGTAAAAGTATGTTTCTCTATAAAAATGGAATCTAAAGTTTTCAAGTTGCTCAAGGGTTGAGCCATTCAAACCTGGCTCTTTGACCAAGCCAGCTTGAGCTGATTTTAGATTTGGGTATTTTAATTTTATGCTAATTTTAGGGTTTAAGGTTGGGGTTTTAATTGTTTTGCAGCCAGGGTATTTAATTTAGTTTTAATTTTTGTATATTTAATGTTTTAATTGCATGGCTGTACAGTCCTTCGGGAGAGGAGCGGTATATAAATAAATATTCCTTCATTCCTTCATTCATTCAACACGGATGTCCTGATGGTGGGTGTGGTTCATGAAGAAAGAAAGGAATTAAAACAACTGAGCCATCTTTCTAGTCGTCTGTCTGTCTGCCACTATTCAGCCCTGCCTGCCGCTTTGGCCATCCTATTCTGCTTGGCTTAGGATTCTAATTAGCGCCAACAATTGAGGTTTTGTTAATGAGTTCTCTATAACAAGAACTAATGAGCCTCTTTCACTGGGGCTGTTAATTAGCACTTCAAGAGCTCTGTTTGGCTTGTGGAATTAGCTGTACATCATCCAGCAATCAAGTGTTTTGTGACAAAACCAACAAGGTTTTTCTGAAGCGAGCGTGAATGGAAGGGGTGCTTGAAAATTGCTGTTGCACACAATCTCTTCATTGTGTGTGTGTGTGTGTGCGGGGTGGGTGTGTGGGTGTGTAGGAAGCAGAATCCAGGTTCTTTATTTTCTCTCTCTCCTTTTGTAAGATAAAAAAAAACCCCACACCCAAAGGATCCACGGAGAGGTAAAATTCCATCCTCCAACTCCTGCATTTTGTATCTGAATCCTAAGCCAGTTTTGAAGGGAATTAAAATAATGATCTGCGAAGCAAAAACGTTAGCTGTCTCTCATTTAGACCTAACTCTTCTTGGTGGGGGTATTTCTTTATTTAAGAGGCTTGCAGCTCCTCTTCCTCCTTTTGAGTGAAATAAGGGCGCACAAGATCAGCCATTTTTAGAACATCTCCCCACTCAAAGTTGTGCAAGAAATTGGGCACCGGTTTCTAGGAGCATGAATTCAAGGAGCGTTCTGGGTTGGCCCTGAGATAGAAACCACTACAAAATGCAAGGGCTTCCCTCTTTTTCCTTCCTTCCTTTCTTTGAAATAGGCTGCATGGGGTAATCAAGGAAAGGATGGGCTATGGACGGGTCTCCAACATCAGCAGAAGTCAAAAGAAAAGCTACCCTACAAGAGGTAAAGACTATCACTTGGTCCCTCCAACCCATCACCATCCAGATGTTTGAGAATTGCAGTTCAAAGGATGGAGGAACATCTACCAGCTGGCTGAGACATCTGAGGGGGTACAGTGCCCGCATATTTAAAGGAAGGCTGGTTGGATGCAAGCAAAGTTAGCAGAACTTCTAAGAGACGGTTGTCGAACCTGCTTTTAAGATTTGTGGACTTCCAACACCCAGAATTCTCCAGCCAGAATTCTGGCAGTGGAAGTCCACCGATTGGACACCCCTGCTCTAAGAGATGAGAAGGACAGCTGTTAATGTAAGTATTGTCCACTAGATGGTGGTAGGAAGATTGCAAAAACAAAAAACCTGAGCCCATGGACACAAGAATTCCTTGGAAAAAAAAATAATTGGAAAGGCTGACCAGATTTCTCAAGGCGTCCACCTGCAATTCACAACTTCAGCCCAGTTGGAAGAGGATCGGCTGCCCACGGTGTGCCAGGAGCACAGAAGGCCTGCCGGATGGTGCCACCCTACTTGAGAATTCCACATGCTGCAATGATGATTCTTGTACCTGAAGCAGATCCATGTTCCTGCCTGCCAGGGTTTGTGCTTTTAGGCACTCGCAATCAGAATGAGGTGTAATGTGAATTTAGTGGCTCCTCTCCTCTCTCCTTTCCTCTCTTCTTCCTCTTCTTTTCCTTTCCTCTTCCTTTCCTTTCCTCTCCTCTCCTCTCTCCTTTCCTCTCCTCTTCCTCTTCCTTTCCTTTCCTTTCCTCTCCTCTCTCCTCTCCTCTCCTCTTCCTCTTCTTTTCCTTTCCTCTTCCTTTCCTCTCTTCTCTCCTTTCCTTTCCTCTCCGCTTCCTTTTCCTTTCCTTTCCTCTCCTCTCCTCTCTCCTTTCCTCTCCTTTTCTTTTTCCTCTTCCTTTCCTTCCCTTTCCTTTTCCTTTCTTTTCCTCTTCCTTTTCCTCTTCCTCTCCTCTCCTCTTCCTTTCTTCTTCCTTTCCTTTCCTCTCTCCTTTCCTTTCTTCTTCCTTTTCCTCTTTCTCTCCTCTCCTCTTCCTCTCCCTCTCTTCTTCCTTTCTTTTCTTTTTCTTTCCCTTTCCTGCCACTCTTGATTCCTGACAACTGCCTGAAGAAGCTCCTGCAGTTTTCCTAGCCAGGATTTTCGGGTGTGGTTTTGCCCTTGCCATCTTCCTAGGGCTGAGAGAGAGCGACTGGCCCAAGGTCACCCAGCTGGCTTTGTATGAGGCTAGAACTCACAGCGAGCTTTCTAGCCTGATGCCTCTACGCCAAAATGGCCTCTCAAGGCCACGTGAACAAATTATCTCTCTAAAAGCATCGCAACAATGAGCAGTGTCATTGAAGGAAGAATAGTCTTTGTGCGTTCTGAAAATTTCCCGTGCCTTTTTGTTACTTTCCGATAGCTGCCTTCACATGCCTGTTTTATTCATCAAATTTCCACATCACCCATCTCTCCAAAGTGACTCTTTTAGGGAATGATTTCGTTTTACTAAATCCACACAGATCTGCTCTATTCTCTTCCCTCTTTCTCCAGTTCTCCCGGATTTCGACCTGAGCTGTCCAGTTGGATGACTTTTGTCACTCAAAGGAGTGCAAAAAAAAGACCAAAATAAATTTCTCAAACTTGCATCAGGGATGTAGGCCATTTAAAGGGGAAGCCCCCCTGAATATTATACTGGTAGGTTGCACCCAATAGTAGCTCACTTGTTAACTGAGTTGTAGAAGAGCTAGGGAGGGACAAAGGGGAAAGCAGTAACACCTCCATTGTGGTGTAGTGCTGCAAATCCTTGACTCACACATACTTGCATCCGATGCTAGGACACATCTAGGAAAAGATGGCTGTTGCGTTGACTCATGTTTTATCCATTTTTCATCATTGCAGTTTGTACCAGAAAGCTCCATATGTAGGGCTCTTGAAGATCTTGTCAATGTTGGCTGGAAATTTGCTACCTCTTCTACACACAGCTCATCTGGCTCCAAGTCTCCCCTTTTCTGTTTTACTTCACCCAACTTTTCAATTTCATTTCCATCGTGCCCCTTTGGTTAGGTTTCGCTACTGCTAATATCTAACCCAGGTAGTGATTACACCCAACCCAACTTCATGGAAACACCAAAGACCTTGACCTACATGGGGAAAAGAAATTGGAGTGGAAATCTTTTTAAGCTGTATCTAACAGCCACCTCCTCTTTGCTTTCTCTCTAGGTCCTTCCAACTTTTCTACGCCCAACTAAATAGTCTATCAAGTTATGGAATAGTTGAGTTCTAAGGCCTTGTTCTTTTTGTGTCTGTTTTTTTACATTAAGATTGATGGAACACTCCAAGGCCTTCACTTAGCCAGTGGTGAATCTGGAAGCCCAATGAAATGATTTTATCCATGTCCAGGTTTTGCTGATGTCAGTCTTATGGTCACAGAACTGACAGTTATGAGCTGGAAGTGGGCCTGAGGTCTAGAGATAATGTAGCTGTAATAGCCAGGAATGAACTAAATGGGTTCACAATCAAATACTCATCATCTCGCTGAAAGCCTTGAAACTTAGCAGCCAAGTTACTTGTCAGAATGAGGCCAGGCAGGAATTTCTCAAACCGTTGGAAAATTCAATTCGAAGATTGAATTAGAGGGGACTCATTCCCAATTTGGAATCGCATCCCCAAATCAGTTCAGGACATCAAAGTGGACTGGAGACATTCAAATGGATTTATCAGTGGGTGGGAACTTCTAGATGTGATTGCTATATACCCGTAGAACCCTTTTTATTGGCTTAAATTTATCGGATGATCTCAATCAAATCCATAGTTAAGATTAGTTTTGGGGTGACCCATCCCTTAATGTTGACATAATTCAGGGGGGAGATGGGGGATGGACAAGATGCTCTTCATCTACAAATAGGCCTCATCTGCACTTGGTCATGGTTGTTAACATCCATTGATTTTTCCTGTCCCTTGGGTTCACCAATTCACAAAACCATCCAGGGCATCATTTATTCTCTCTAGTTTCTTCCTGAATAAGTCAAGAAAGAAGGTGACAAACAGAAGAGAAGGACCAGGAGACTCCGACAGACTTGGAGAGATGGTGGAAGGGATGGGCCTCGGTGTCTACTCAATGACCCGAAGATAGGTCATTGGTCTCCAACATGGATGAACCTATGACATTTGGGCTACAAGAAACAGATGGTGTTTAAACATCTGGTAGAGTAGCTGCATTCTTCTGTTTTGCGATCACTGCATGCCAAGCAAGCTACTGTTTTGGGATTCTGAGGTTGGATTAGTCCATAAATTGTATGCTTTAAGAACCTACCTCTTTGCAAGCCACCCTGCTGCTTATTCTTGGAAACAAACAGATATTACAAGGGTTGTCATGATTTCTACTGTTTTCACAGTCAAAGAGAGCTTCGCTCTATGACGTTGCTAGGAAGCGAAGACCATAATAAAGTAGGAAAAGAAACCACTCACAGACTCTCTAGCTGAAGTAGTCTTCTGTTCAGTTTTGGAAGTTGGCCTTGTCCACGGTTCCTTGATTGTTCCGAGTTCTCCCACCAACTCTGGATCCAGGACGGGGAGTCCATTTGTGGCTGATGAAGTCAGAAACCCATCTGGCCTCTAGAACAGAACAAAAGAGGAAGACATTACAATGACCAGCCTTGAAGTTTCCTTAAAGACCCTGGACCTGTTTCTAATCAAGGAAGAGTTACTAAACTTGCTATATAAAACACACCTTCAATAGTTGGAGAAATGTTCCACACACCCCAAAAAAACGACTCAATCCTAGATTGCATCAACAGAGGGATAGAATCAAGATCATGTGAAGTATTAGTAATGCTTTATAAAGCCTTTAGTAAGACCACACCTGGAGGACTGCATCCAGTTTTGGTCTCCACCATATAAAAAGACATTGAGACTCTTTTGGGGGTTGGAGGGTAAACCATATAAAGAATTGTCGCAGGAATTGGCTATGTCTAGATCAAGGAAAAGAAGGATTGTGTGTGTGTGTGACATGGTAGGAGTCTTCCAATATCTATTCAGTTGCCACAAAGAAGAGGCGGTCAACCTCTTTTCCAAAGCACCTGAAGGCAAGATGAGAAACAATGGATGGAAACTAACCAAGGAGAGAAGCAACCTAGAACTAAGAAGAAATTTCCTGACAGTGAGAACAATCAACCAGTGGAACGACTTGCCTCCAGAAGTTGTGGGTTCTTCATCACTGGAGGTTTTTAAGAAGAGACTGGACAGTCACTGGTCTGAAATGGTTTTGGGTCCCCTGCTTGAGCAGGGAATGGACTCAAAGACCTCCAGGGTTCCTTGCAACTCTATTGTTCTCCAAAGCACCTGAAAGCAGGACAAGGAACCATGGATGGAAACTAATCCAGGAGAGAAGCAACCTGGAATTAAGGAGAAACTTCCTAACGGTGAGAACAATCAACCAGTGGAACAGCTTTGCCTCCAGAAACTGTGGGTGTTTCATCAATGGAGGCTTTTAAAGAAGAGACTGGGCAGCCATTTGTCTGAAATGGATCTCCTACTTGAGCAGAGTGTCAGGGCTCCAACAAACCCACAAATCGACAAAGATACTCCTTTGGTCTTTTTAGCTGCCACAGGGTTTGGACGCAAAGACCTCTAAGGTTTCTTCCAACTCTGTTATTCTCTGTGAAATTTTATTGGAAAACTCCACATGCAACCAACTGAAGAAGGATTGTGCATTTTGGTCTGAGACTTCCCTCCCTGTTGAAGCATCACCTTAGCTCAATAAACACAACAAAACAGACTTTGATTTCCATCAGCAGCCCTGCAGTAGAAGGCACTCAATTGCTACCTTCGGGGAATAGAAAGACTCCTCTGGATCCATCCTTAGGCAATCTGTTTCATGTTCTTCCCTAGCACTTATTTGCAATTAGTTTTGAGAGACAAAGGGCTCCTATCCTGAAGACAATGTCAAGCCGTCACCAAGCTTTGATCATTGCACCTTGCATGGATTTTCTCTTTTTACTAGTAAAGTTGCTGGCTTTCTTTTTATCGCATTCCACATGTTCTATCCTTCCCCTCTGAAGCCCCTTGAAGAACTACTTCTATTCTGCCTCCCATCTTCTACCTGGATGGGTAAACCCACAGGGTCTTTTAATATCGGGCGAGAAAAAAAAATGACCTCCCCCTCTTTCCTCACACCATCCTTCATGGGATAAACCTCAACCAAGGCTGTTTAGCACAATTCCCAGGAGGAGCACCCCTACAGCTAGTCGCCGACTTAGAGCCATTCATTGAGTGACCCTTCAGAGTTACCACGGCATTGAGTTGGGTGGTATGACTTACAGCTGCTCTTCATACTTAAATAAATAGCAGTAGCACTTAGACTTATATACTGCTTCAGAGTGCTTTCCAGTCCTCTCTAAGTGGTTTACAGAGTCAGCCTCTGGCCCCCAACAATCTGCGTCCTCATTTTATTGACCTCGGAAGGATGGAAGGCTGAGTCAACTTTGAGTTGGTCATGATTGAACTCCTAGTAGCGGGCAGAATAGCCTGCAATACTGCATTTTAACCACTGTGCCACCACAGATCTTCCTTCCTTCCTTCCTTCTTTCCTTCCTTCCTTCCTTCCTTCCTTCCTTCCTTC
>CM042843.1:19168744-19350441 GCA_023653725.1 Bungarus multicinctus
CTAGAGGAAAAAGAGGGTTCTGCTCTGATCAACACACACACACACAAGCATTATGTACAGACAGGATCCTTGATGTAGCATTAGAAACTTCTAATTGATCATCTATAGTAGGATATCCACCTCTGGTTTCCATCTCTTGGTAGACGGTTCACCCCCTAGTATCCACCTGTGGCTCCTCCTTACAGCTAGATTGGCTCAATCTTCAGAAACTCTCTTGGTCCACCTGATAATAAACTGGTCTCCAACAGGTAACAACCCACACAGCTTGGCTCCAGAACTCAGCTCAGAAACATAACCTCGGAGTTGACTTGATCCTTCATTGGTTTCCAGGAGCTTCCACCTATGTGTGGGTGGGGTGTGAAGGATGCCATTGCTGAGCAAACTCCACCCCTTCTTATATGAATTATGATATCGCTTGCAGCCATGAAAAGAGGTTGAATTTGGGCGGTGCAATGCTTCTTGTGTCATCCTGAAGACTGCTTCCCATCTGGCAAATTGTTCTGCCGAGAACAATTGTTGTTTGTGGGTCAATGGTTGGCTGCAAAATTATTGTGCTTTCTCCCTCTCTCTTTTCCTCTTCCCTTTCCTATTTCCACCCACTATCCTTCCACAATGTAATTTAGCCCCGGCCGAGCGGAAAGCAGTGCCTAGCTATGAATTGCTCTCAACCTGTGTTGTTTCAAGACTGCCAGCCTGCGGGAGAGGAGAAAGGGAAGGCAGCCAGGGGGTGCTTTCCAAGGCCATGTCAAACATCATCTATATTCATGAAATGGATATATCTTTAGGCCCCACTCTCTAGTTGAGTCAGCTGCCCAGCCGCCTGGGGTTTCTGATGCTTTTACAGGGCTTGGATAGAATCGCGAGGAGGGGATAGAAGGAAGCTTAATTCAATCCAGCCCCAGACCATGAGAGAGACAGGCAGTGATCTAACAAGATGGTAGATTCGAAACAACGAAAAGATTAGGGAACATTGTGTTGCATCTGTTGTGCGTTTCCCTCCGCAAGAATGCCTCTTTAGACAAATACCACATTTGCATAGCTTTCGTATGCCGAGCGAGCCTTCACAAGCTTGGAAATGCATCGATTTTCGAACAGAAGGCTGGCTGAATATGAATTATTTTGCTCCTGAGAAGAATTGAATTCCAAGCACGGCTAGATGTAGAGGTTGGGGAACTTGTTGTGTTATCCCCTTTTCTCCTGACACCATCCTTTCTCCCTTTCCTGGCTGAATTCTCAAAACTGATGTGACTGGGGTCAAATGAGATGGGGTAGTTTGTGAGTCGGCCTTTTGTGGTAACCCACTTGTAGCAGTGGCTAAGATGCTGAGCTTGAAGATCAGAAAGGTTCGGCAGTTCGGCGGTTCGAACCCCTAGCGCCGCGTCATGGAGCGAGCTCCCATTCCTTGTCCCAGCTTCTGCCAACCTAGCAGTTTGAAAGCACATAAAAAATGCAAGTAGAAAAATAGGGACCACAAAAGGTAACAGCGCTCCGTGTGCCTTTGGTGTTTAGTCATGCCGGCCATATGACCATGGAGACGTCTTCGGACAGTGCTGGCTCTTCTTCGGCTTTGTAACGGAGATGAGCACCGCCCCCTAAAGCCGGAAACGATTAGCACGTATGTGCGAGGGGAAATTTTACCTTTACCTTTACTCATAGCATTAACAAGAATTGGGCTATCACAGTAAATGATAAAGTGGTTTATTTTCATAATGTGTTTTCTTAACTTAGACCTAGAGTTTAATGTGTTGTGTGAACAAACACACACATTCTCTCTCTCTCCTCTCTCTCTCTGCTTTTCCTCTGTCTCAGTCTCTCTGTCTCTCTGTTTCTCTCTTCTTCCCCTCTCTTTCTCCACACCCCTATTTTACTGAGATATGTGAAATGAAGGATGAGAACTATTCATTTTTCCAGTCCCATATGAATTATGACCAGTTAAGGCCAAGAATTGATTGCAATCAAGACATTTAACATTCTGGTAGGAAGCTATCAAGTCTTTGTGAACTGCTGTTTCCTAACCTTACCTCTGAATTGACCAACTGAAGACCAAGTTGGACAGTTGGGAGTCCACCAGATGTGGTTTTCATAGTGGTATCCTGGGGAAATAATAGGCCAAAGGCAAAACCAGTTAACACAATCCACACAATAGGTAGAATTCGTTACTCACGTTTCCTTAGAACAATTCTAAAGCCTTAATTAAATTGATTATGCAAGTTTCCTTCTAAATATTGTAGA
Organism: Bungarus multicinctus; assembly: GCA_023653725.1. Taxonomy (NCBI): domain Eukaryota; kingdom Metazoa; phylum Chordata; class Lepidosauria; order Squamata; family Elapidae; genus Bungarus; species Bungarus multicinctus. Next base: position 19,170,977 of record CM042843.1, read on the forward strand.
ATGGCTTTGCTGGAGAAGATTAAACAGCCAGCTAACCTAAGCTGCATTATTTTTAAAAGGGGATATTCAACAAAATTTTCAAGAAGCATAGGGGAATGAGAATTCTTCTCTATTTATCTCCACAAAGTGATCATCAAAAGACTGGAAGAACTTCATTTGGTCATCAAGAGTTTCATTCATTCGTTGACTTATTCCAAAGATTAAGATGAACCCTCTTCTAAGACATATCCATATCATTTAAATTGACAGTTTGAGACAGAACTAATACCACACTGTTCTAGAACAGTGTTTTCCAATCTGTGCAACTTTGAGATGTGTCCCCAGCCAACATGGTTTTCTGAGAGTTGAAGTCCATACACCTCAAAATTGGCCCAGTGGGAAGAGAATGACCTGGAGCACAAATATGATGGAATTCATCCATTAAAAAAAGACCAATATTATTCCAATATAATCTGATCCATCCATTCCTACCTGGATGGGTAGATTTTCTACTCTAATTCCACTTCGGCTACTATCTGTCGCAAGCTTTCGGTAAACTCGGTTGGTCAGTGGCATCACGGAGTAGCCTAAAAATGTTGATGTGCCTTCCAGATCTTCTCCTGGTGCTGGCAGTGTTGGAGAAAAATAAAGAGTGGTTTAGCTTCTCCTTACTTCATAGAGGAATACGAAAGATCAAATAAAACCAAGTGATTTGTCTTTCTCAGAATCTGCTAATTTTAGACTTCAAATTCTTCCCATTAAGACTTCATTCTGGGTTTTAAAGTTGAGATTGAATGCATGGTTTCTACACTGAACCAATGTTTGGGGATGTTGGGCCAGGAGTGGACCTATGATGAATGTTCAAGAATTAGTCTTAAATACCCATGGAGTTAAAATGTTCTGTGTTGGAGACCTTTGCATCCTTAACCAAATGGACCCTTAGATGGGATACCATTCAATGAGGCTTGTGGATGGGTCTTTGATGCTCTCTGAACTTGGTTGCTTTCTTGAAGATGTTTCATGACCCAACTAGGTAGCATCATCAGTGCTACAATGGAGCGGTTTTTTTTAATGTCTTCATTGTTAAGCATACCCCAATCAAGGAACTACCAATTCAGACAAATAATCATTCAGTAAACCACAGCCTAATCCAGGAACCACCAAGACCACTCTCACCAAGACCACACTTCACCAAGACCACGCTCACCAAGACTACGCTCACCAAGACTGATAGGGCAAACCACTTGTTAATAAACAGAGAGCAAACCCCATTTTAGACTAATTGTTGAACATTCATTCAGGTCCACTCCTGGCCCAGCATTCCCAAACATTGGTTCAATGTAGAAACCATGCATTCAATCTCAACTCCCTACCAGCACTGATGATGTTACCTAGTTGGGTCATGAAACGTCCTCAAGAAACAACCAAGCTCAGAGAGCACCAAGGACCTTACAGTTCAAACCCTGAGCTACAAATACTCTTTTCCATCTTGTTAACTAAATCTGAACTGATTATCTAGCCTCAAGAGGGTCTTTCTATCGGCTCTGGACCCTACCTTAGATGCTACCATGCCCTACAGCATGGTTCTTACGATGACCTATGATCTGGGAAGAGTTGGCAAGCTTCTTGAGCTCATTCTCATCTCTTAGAAAGAAGATGCCAGCTCCTTGTTACACAGCACACCTGGGACTTACTCGATTTATAGTATTCAATTAGCAAGGCTGTATCATCTGAAAAAGCGGTAGCACCATCCCTTCCTTGAAACAGGAAGGAAGTATTCCACACGGGTTGTTCAGGAGGTCCACCGAGTGAAGACACCTGAGGGTTGGGGAAAAAAATAGGATGAAAAACTCAGAAGGCACCCCAGATGATAAACATCAGTGTTGAATCAAGAAACCTTAATACATTGCTTGACTGAGTTCACACGGAGAAGTCGGCGAGTCTTTTTAATAGCCTACTGAAAAGGCAATAAAAAATAAACAGGCGATAAAACGGAGGAAAGCTTCACGTAATACACAGCATAACAATTTCACCATAAAATTTAATTGCGCAGGAAGCCAGAGATAAAAATATTTGCAGAATATCCTCGTTTTTCAGATCCCGTATAGATGACTCCAAGAAAGAGCAGAGGGACCAGGGTGAGAGCAGACCAAAAGTCGAACAAATCCAGCTTTCTCTTTCTTGGGTTCATTCAGATGTCTCCACCCTCAAACCCTACAAGAAGGAAGTGTGAACTCAGTAACCGTCCTCTGATTTTGCTCCTTAAATAAGGAGAGACATTGTACTTCATCAGTTCAAGATTTCTTGTTAACCCCTGAATCTAATACAGGTAATCCTTGACTTACAACCAGGTGATATTCAGCAGGTTCTGATCGGTTCTGGAGAACCGTCAGCAGAAATTGTGAGTAGTTCGGAGAACCAGCCAATACCACTGACTGGCCCCGCCCCCATCTATTCTCTGCCTCCCAAGTCCCAGCTGATTGGCTGGGTCTCCTTTGGTTGCCCTGCACAGGAGAACGGAGCTGCAAAGCAGGTTAGTGGGGTGCGGAGGGAATTGGGATTTTGCAGTATCCTTCCCCTGTCATGCCCACCAAGCCATGCAATGCCACCAAGCCACACCCACAGAACACCACGCCCACCAAGCCATACCCACAGCTGATTGGCTGGGTCTTCTTTGGTTGCCCTGCACAGGAGAACAGAGCTGCAAAGCAGGTTAGTGGGGTGGGGAGGGAATGGAATTTTGTAGTAACTTTCTCCTAAGAGTGGGGAAGGAATGGGGATTTTGCAGAATCCTTCCCCTGCCACACCCACCAAACCAAGTCATGCCCACAGAACATCACACCCACCAAGCCACGCCCACAGCTGATTGGCTGGGTCTTGTTTGGTTGCACTGCACAGGACAACAGAGCTGTAAAGCAGGTTAGTGGGGTGGGGAGGGAATAGAGATTTTACAGTACTCTTCCCCTGTCATGCCCACCAAGCTACATCCACCAAGCCACACCACACCACACCCACCAAACCACAACCCGCCCACCAAGCCACGCCCACAGAACCAGTAGTAAAAATTTTTGACTGCTTACAATCATCCCTTTAGGGACTATTTCAGATTTCATTTGATCTACATATTTTACAGGAATGGATCTAAAATTTGCTGGCCTTCAACATTCAATGTCCCAGGACTGGGCAATGTAGTTTCTGCCCAAAGAAATATACACGAGAAGAAAATTGCAAAACCAATGTCTGGATTGGGGAAATTTGCATTGTTATGCCTTCTTTTCTCTGTTTTGTTTTTTATTTTGGCAGCAAGATCCCGAAGCCTGATTGAACTGACTTGGGAATGAGTAAACAGCAATCTGCATGGGCCAAATATTGATTAAATGATACATCCCCGGCAATCAAATGAAATATATTAGAAAAGCAAAGCATACAGGCAATTAGCAAATGAAGCATGCATTCTCTTCTCGGGAAGGAAGGGAATGAGCCAGAAGAGAGAAATTCTTGCTCACATTCGTATCCACACATACATATGAACCCAAAAGCTGTGTTCACACAACATGCTTAACAAAGGCAGATATAATGGCTGGGGATGCATGCACAAGAGCTGCTTTTCTTGGATACCACTGAATAGTTTTGTTCATTTTTTCTACCAGTAGGTTGGTGATTCCTTGTGTGGCACAAACCCAGATAATGGGTTACTCAGATTGTGTATATTGATTAAACATAATGTCTCTCTCTTCCTTCCCTTCTCTCTCTCTTCCTCCCTCCCTCCCTCTCCCTCTCTCTCTTTCTCCCTTCCTCCCTCCTTCCCCTTTCTTCCTCCCTCCCTCTTTCTCCATCTCTTCCTTCACTCTCTTCCTCCCTCCCTCCCTCTCCCTCTCTCTCTTCCTCCCTTTCTCCCTCCTTCCCCTTTCTTCCTCCCTCCATCTTTCTCCATCTCTTCCTTCACTCTCTTCCTCCCTCCTTCTCTCTCCCCCTCTTTCTTCATCCCTTCCTCTCTCTTCTTCCATCTCTCCCTCTCTCCCTCTCTCCTTCCTTCCCTCTTTTCCTCCTCCCCGTCTCTCTTCCTCCCTCCTTCCATCTTCCCCACTTCCTCCCTCCCTCCCTTCCTCTCTCTCTTCTCCTTCCTTCCCTCTCTTCCTCCCTCCCTCCCTCCTTCCCTCTCCCCCTCTTTCTTCCTCCCTTCCTCTCCCTTCCTCCATCTCTTCCTTCCTTCCCTCTCTTCCTCCCTCCCTCTCTCCTCCTTCCCTTTTTTCCTCCTTCCCTCTCTATCCTTCCCTCCCTCTTTTCCACTCTCCCTCTCTCTCTTCTTCCCCCTCTTTCTCTCTCTCTCACACATGCACAACCCAGAGTTTTCTTAGGCAAAACACTAAAGGAACATCATTACTTATTCATTTAATAATAGCATTTACATACCTCCAGCCCCCCTGAGGACTTCCAGTGATTTACCAAAGGCTGGGACATAAAATCCATACAATCATAGCCCTCAATGATTAAGTCACACGCATAACCCCGAAGGTTATCCTCCACACTCCCCCTCTTTCTCTCTCCCCAATTCCCAGGCCAGCCTGGAACTCAGATATCCCGGCCAAATGTCTTCTGACAACTTTAATACCGTTGAATTGTTGAGGTCCATTGAACTGTTGAGGTCAATGCTGCAAAACTCAACTAATAGCCACTCTGACCAACTCATCTGGAATCCCGCTCCTGTTGGGTGAGTTTCTTGCTACTCTTCCGATGATAGAAAAGATTATGAAGGCCAAGGGGCCCTGGGCCACATTCTAACCAAGCACCATCATGATCAATCAATCAGAATAGCATTGGAAGGGATCTTGGAAGTCTTCAAGTCCAACCCCCTCCTCAACCTAGAACATAAGGAGAATTTCCTGACAATGAGCACAATGGATCAGTGAAATGGCTTGTCTCCAGAAGCTGTGGGTGCTCCAACCCTGGAGGTTTTCAAGAAGAAACTGGAGAGTCATTTGTCCAGAATGGCATGGGATCTTCTTCTGCCAAGAGCAGGTGGTTGGATTAGAACAGGGGTCTCCAACCTTGGCAACTTGAAGACTTGTGGACTTCAATTTCTGGACGTTAAAATCCACAAGTCTTAAAGTTGCCAAGGTTGGAGACCCCTGGACTAGAAGATCTCCAAGATCCTTTCCAACCCTGTTACTCTATGTTCTACCCAATGGAACCTTGGTGAAAAATGATGCCAGAAGACTCAAAGCTTTATCGACTGTGGGTGACTGAATGTAAGCTTTCCAGCTTTCTTCTGCTTTTTTTTTTTAATTTATTTTTGCAACCAATTGCTTGCCTGAGGACAGACAAGCTGATGGCATTTCACAGCGTCATGGCTTGATGCCTCAAACTGGGATTTGAGTGAGTTCCCATGTAGGTCTTGCGGCTATCTGGGTGACTGATCAGCGGAGTAATGAAAGGAATTACCGTTCAGAAATGGATACTACGGTTCAGCACGGACAACCGAGGGTTAAACAATCGACTGAAAAGGACATAGGAAGAAAAATTGTGTGTGGGTTGGGGTAGGGGGGTTGGAGAGAGAGAGAGGGAGGGAGGGAGAGAGAGAGAGAAAGCTTGGATGTGATAGTTCAATTCCCCCTGAGGATTAATTTGTAATTCAATTGCTAAGTGCAATCCGGATGCCCAGAAAGTGTAATTTATGGTATGTAAAGCAAACCGCTTGGATTGGGATGGGCTTAACCTCATTCTTGTCCCTGCCTTCTCTACCCCAACGACCTCTTGCTGCTTTGAAGGCTGCAGATGGGAGCGTTTAGAAATTGTGCCCTTTTTTGGGGGGGGAGGGGGGGGGCTTTCCATCCTCATTTGATTCCAACTCTATTGAAGAGATCAGCCTACCCCTCACAGTTATAAAATACATACGAATAACGTCCATGAAGAACGGTCACAGGAATTTGGCTAGTCTAGTAAAAAGAAGGACCAGGGGTGACATTTTATTTATTTTTATTTAATTGATTTGTCAATCGCTTACAAGATAATAGGTATAAGGATAAACATAGTTATGAATACAAGAAATGAGTACATATAAGAAAAATAAAAGAAACAATAGGACAGGGACGGTAGGCACTTTGGTGCACTTATGCACACCCCCTACAGACCTCTTAGGAAAGGGGTGAGGTCAATAGTAGACAGTCTAAGGTTAGAGTTTTTGGGGTTTGGGGAAGAAACCACAGTCAGGTAGAGTATTCCAGACATTGACCACTCTGTTGCTGAAGTCGTATTTCCTGCAATCAAGTTTGGTGCGGTTAACCTTAAGTTTGTATCTATTGTTTGCTCTTGTGTTGTTATGGTTGAAGCTGAAGTATTCATTGACAGGTAGGACATTGCAATGTATGATTTTATATACTATATTTAGATTGGACCGAAGACGGCATAGTTCTAGGTTTTCTGGGTGTAGAATTTCAAATCTGATGGCATAAGATATTCTGCAACGAGTAGAAGAGTGGAGAACTCTTCTTGTGAAATATTTCTGGACATTCTCAACTGTGTTAATATCAGATACATAATGCGGGTTCTAGACTGATGAGCTGTATTCAAGTATTGGTCTAGCAAATGTTTTGTATGCTCTAGTTTTTAGCGTAATATTACCAGAGAAAAAGCTATGTAAGATTAGGTTAACAACAACTGTTAATACCTTTTTGGCTATGTAGTTACAGTGGGCTCTAGCATTTAGATCATTAGAGATGAGTACTTCAAAGACAGAGTTTGGATCATCAACAAGGTCTTGATTATTGAGCTTGTATTTTATCTTCCAAGAACAGAACAGAACAATGGAACAGAATACCATAGTTGGAAGGGACCTTGAAGGTCTTCTAGTCCAACCCCCTGCTTAGGCAGGAAACCCTATACTATTTCAGACAAATGGCTGTCCAGTCTCTTTTTAAAAACCTTGGTGAAGGAGCACCCCAACTTCTGAAAGCAAGTCACTGATTAATTGCTCAATATTTTGAGGGGCTGCCACAAGGAAGAGGGGGTCAAGGTATTCTCCAAAGCATTTGAAGGCAGGATGAGAAGCAACAGATAGAAGCTTGAGACTTTCAAGAAGAGATTGGACTGCCATTTGTCAGAAATGGTGTAGGTCAGGGATGGTGAACCTTTTTGGCACTGAGTGGTGCATGTACATGTGCCAGAGCACCAGAAACCCAAAGACCAGTTGGCCGGTGCACACATGCCTGTTTTGGGGGCATTTTGGGGGTTATTTTGGGCTGTTTTTTGAGCCTTTTTCAGGCAATTTTCAGGGCATTTTTGGGGCCTGGAAAACAGCCTGTTTTGGGGTATTTTTCAGGCCATTTTCCGGCATCCTGACACCTGTGAAGACCAGCTAGCTGGCACACATATGCAAGAAACCAGAAGAGTAGCTGGCAACGGTGCACGTGTCCACAGAGAGGGCTCTGCATGCCACCTCTGGCACACCTGCCACATGTTCGACATCATGGGTGTAGGGTCTCTCGCTTGGGCAGGGGGTTCGACTGGATGACCTATAAGGTCCCTTCCAACTCTGATTATCTGTTATCTATTAAACTAAACAAGGAGAGAACCAAGCTAGAATGAAGGATAAATTTCTTGACAACAAGAACAATTAATCAGTAGAACAATTTGCCTTCAGGAATCGTTGATGCTCCATCACTGGAAATTTTAGAGAATAGATTGGACAGCCACTTGTCTGAAATGGTATAGGCTCTCCTGCTTTAGCAGGGGGTTGGACTAGAAGACCTTTAAGGTCCCTTCCAACTCTGGTATTCTGTTAAAAGGGACAAAATCATCGCCCATCGGTGTCCTTTCTCTTGGACCTGCTGAGAGCAACTGCACAGGACTTTCCCAAAGCTGTATTTAAATGAAATTCAAGGTCTGAGGGGTCAGCCTTGTGATTCAATTTTGCTCTTTCTTAGGAGATTGAATTTTGCTTCCTCTCAGTAGATTCAATTTTGTTTTTTTTTCCCCCTTCACAGAAAAGCTACACATAGTCACCTAAAGCCCTCCTCCTCACCGTGAGCATCCTGCTTGAAGAAAATTGCCTGAAATAGAAAAATCCAACTGAAATCGAAAAGGGAACCCTGGGCTGGAGGTTTTCTCTCCCTACTCCTAAGTAGCCCCTGGTCTCTGTTGCAAAACCAACGTTCATTCAGGTCTTTAACAAAACTGATAGGAAGCAAGGGAAGGGAATATATTTTTCACAGTCCAGATGGCTCCACTAAATCATTTATAACACCCTATCGACATCCTGTATCATTTTTTTCTTCTTTTTCGCCAACTCCAGCTGGCAACGTGCCTCACTGGAGGATTGTCAGTCGAATCCGGATGGAACAGGGACTTGCTTTCCTTTCTCTTCCCGCCCCCCTAGGAACTACTATTCATGAACCTAGGACCTACTTCTTGCTGTCCTTATGTTCTACTCATTGCCTATGGCTTCCTGCAGGCCCGTGTGGACAGCTTTTAAAAATATCTCTCCCATCACAACTTCTGCAACTCATTCAAGCTCCAAAAAATGAATGACATTACTTTAGTGATGATGGATGTCCAGCATTCTTCATTGTCTTAAGAATACAGGAATAAATTCTCCACCAACAACTTTGTAACTGTGATGGAAAGGAGTGAGGAAATAGAGCTTTAGGAGGGAGGAATGGAGATTGTTCTGACCCAAACCCTTTTCCAATAAAACGAACATGAAGCGAAGGGAACAGAAACCTTTTAATGAGTCTTACGAATCCCCGGTTAAAAGGCTGCTGCGAACTAATTAACTTTGATAAGCATGAGTCTCGCCAAAACTGTGCGAGGCTGCCAAGAATAACAGATAAGAAATATTTTACAACCCAAGAGTCTTCAAATACCAACTTAAGATACTGTAATGACCACGAGGCTGAGTTTCAAAACGTCTTTGCTTCCTGCAAAGAAGGTTCGCTTCACAGCTGGCTTTTATCTTCTTGAAGGAGGGGCCATTACCTTGCAGCCTGACTCCCAAGTCACCTGTGCTGTTGCAGCTGCTCTTTCATGTGAGCAATCCTGCGTGCACGCACACTTGGCACAGGCTCCTTGGGAACCTCCTCATCGCTGCTGCCAACCCCCACAATCTCTGAAGGCAGCAGTCCATTCCCTGATAGCCCTGACCCCTCATCTGAGTCCTCACTCTTCTCAGCCATCTACACTTGCTGCCGGCTAACCACAACAGTAGTCCACAATAGTACTGAGCAACTCAGTCTGGATATTATGTGTGTGAGAAAGAGGATGAAGAGAGCCTCTCTTTAATAGTTTCCCAGAGTACATTGTAGATGCAGATAGTAGACTTCTTAATCTGGCAAGATTCTGTCTATAAGTGTAAAACAACAAAGAATTCAGCCTGAAGTTTCATTCTTGGTTTTGAGCTTGACATCGACCCAACCCAACTGCAACATAAACTGGTTCTTGGTTCTTCTCCACATCTTTTCCCAACTCTAAGTCCCTGGGTTTCATCAGCCACTCAGCCACATCTTTTCTCTCCCTCTTTTCTCCTACCTGTGGATATCCATGGTTGTTGACTCGAGGGACATCAAAATCCTCCATTACAGGATCTGGGAAATTCACCACGGTCAAGGGAACTGCAGGAGCATCAGGTAACCGAGTTTGCATCTTCTTTCTTTAGAAAGAATGAAAAGGACAGAAGGATCATTTGTTATCCACAACTTGGTGCCATTTGATTGTTAGCGAGAAGATTCTAATTACACCCTAATCCCAGACCTGTAGACATCTTCTCAAAAGGAAATCCTGTACTACTCAACAGGGCTCATTGTGCCACACAGTGTAGGCTGCTCCAAAGTAAATTCCACAAAGCTAAAAAAAATCCAGGCAAGTCCTGGTTGCAAGATACATTCATGGCCTTACACAATTTTTGACTTTTCCAACTCAATCTCTGGGCAGAAAAATTAGAAGGAGATAGTTATATAACATGATTCAGGAAACCAGAGACCTTGGAGCGAATCACAGTCATCCCCATTCATGTCATTTATAAGTCAACTTTCTTAGAAAACCTCACTCCTTCTTCTCTGGATCTTCAGGAAGTTAGTACACAATCCCAATAAGGTTGCCACCTGACACATGTGCATACATGCACACTCCTTATTCAGGATCTATTACTCACATGTAGGCTCCAAGGTTATTCACTATTCTAGCAACGGCTTTGACTTTGCCACCAGGCTGTGCAAGAGGTTCATTGATCCCTTTGAGGAAAACCTAAAATTGGAAAAGGAAAAGATCAGGAACAGATTCCCAAATCACTGTGATAAGGAATATTCCCTAAACTCTTTCCTTGGAAAATTGTGTCAATGACTTGAATTATTGGAGTTTCTTTAATCAATCATGGAAGTCCTTCTTTAGATCTCTTTGAAATTCAGTTTCTTTCGAAGACCACCAAGTTCTTTAAGTGGTCAAGAAATGGTTCTTTGTAAAGTAAACAACCATCTCTTGACCAGTTAAAGATGCTTCATATCACATACATTTCAACACCAAGAGAAGCAATTGTCAAATTTCTCATTTTTTAAAAAAATCACATGTCTAGCTCCATTTGACTTATTCATGAAACTCTCTGACCCATCTCTCCAATGGCTCGGATTTAATGTTTAATTCCTTGTTCTGGCCCTCACCTCCAGCCCTGTGTAGTTCACTCCAGCATAGCGTGGGATGAGGCTCCGTTTACGAATGATGGACGCATATAACTTGGTTCCTGTTTGGTCTTTCTTCCGAGGCTGTTGGGAGGAAAAACCAAAAACCAGAATGAAAAGAGATTGAAAGGTGCAAATGAGACAATAAACCAAATGGAAGGAGGCTTACGGGTTGTTCTTGAGATGGCTCTAAGGAACTGTAATTGATAAGTAAATCAGGAGCCGTTCATTACAGTTCATGCTACCCTGGAGAATCATCTAGAAAGTTCAGTGCCATCAATTGCTCTGATAAATTGTAAATACAATAATGCTTTTATTTCTGGAGAAAGAATGAAAATGGCTTTCAATTAAGCTAACATCAAAGATTTGGCTGTTGGGAAGGGTTATGGCCAGTAGATTCGATTTGTCTGTGCTAATCTCTTGCAATCAGTGGACATCTAAGCACTGTTTCTCACCCTTGGCAGCTTGAAGAGATGTGGGCCTCAATTTCCAGAACTCCTCAGCCAGCAAAGTTGGCAGGGGACTTCTGGGAATTGAAGTCCATGCTTCTTTAAATTGCCACGGTTGATAAACACCAATTTAGAAGAACTGTAATTCTCTCTCTGCAGAGGTTTCTAAGGTAAGGTTGGACAGATGTCTTCTGGAGATGATGAAACTCTGGATTACTTAGATTAAGTAGAAGACGTTCATGGTTTATAAACTCCTCCAGTTCTATAGATTTATTTCACATCGTGTTCTCTCCCTCTCAAAATTCTGAACCACTTGATTATCCTAACTTATCAAGAACTGTGCCACATTACAAAGAAGCATGAAATTGAACGGAAGGCGTCACTCATTGTTTTGAAATATGCAGATCAACCAGTTTTCTATATAAAAATCCAGGAAGAGCAAATTCTTTACCTATTTCTACACAAAACTGGATTGTCACAGTGTGGCTTAGCATCTGCAAACAAGGGGCCACCAGACTGAAACCTTTTAATTGTCCTATTTTTAATTATCGGTAAAGCACTCGTCTTTAAAAGCTTCCATAAAGGTTAGAATCACAAGCAATTCAGCCCTATAGAAATACTGGGAGGCTGACGTTAAGATGAACACAAATGGATTCCTGAGCCATCACCAGACAGCTAATCATTATCATGTCATCAATACAAGCACTTTCCTTTTTTAAAAAAAAAAATCAGTCTTTGTGCAAACGGGTAAAGTGTAAAGGTCGATTTTTTTTTTTTTTGAGATATCAGAAAGAAGAATTTGCAGTTCCATTCTGCACAGCACAATGGCTTCAAGGAGCCAGGCAAATGTTTGTATTTAGGGGTTTTAAATTTTAGCATTCCAGGATGAATGGAAATATGTAGGTATCCGTTCTCAGATGATGCAAGGGATGGGACTGGGTTTTTCTCTGTTTGTTCTATAGTTTCAGCTTGAAACAAAAGCTTTCTCCAGCATCTAGGCAAACTTTGGAAATGACTCAAGTGGCAGTACTGAAGCTCAGATTGGATTTCATTGAGATATTCTATGAGGCCTTCCGCTCTCCTTTAAATTTCCCATTTTTTTCTTTTTTCTTTTCTTTCTTTCTTTCTTTCTTTCTTTCTTTCTTTCTTTCTTTCTTTCTTTCTTTCTTTCTTTCTTTCTTTCTTTCTTTCTTTCTTTCTTTCTTTCTTTCTTTCTTTTGGGGGGGGTACATCTTCAATCTCAGAGCACACTCAATTGTTCATCGCATTTCTCACATACCACTTGAGTTTGCTACTGTGAAAAGAGCGAGCAGTATTTGGTGGAAGGAAAACTGGATATGTATTTTAGGTAAGTGGAGGTTAGATAGAACAATAAAATAATGGGACAGTAGAATGCTAGGAAAATGGATAGATGAATACAAATAATACAATACTGATAGAACAATAGAATGATAGAACAATTGGTACAATGTCTGATTGATTCAGTAGTTATACAGAAGCAGAGAACGACAGTCAAAGAAAGCAAGCAAGAGATAATAATAATAATAATAATAATAATAATAATAATAATAATAATAATAATAATAATAATAATATTTATATGCCGCTCCTCTCCCGAAGGACTCGGAGCGGTGCAGAGCCATACAATTAAAAACATTAAATATATAAAAGTTAAAACTAAATTAAATTAAAGACCCTGGCTGGAAACAATTAAAACCCCTCCCTTAAACCCTAAAATTTGATATAAAAATTAAAATACCCAAATCTAAAATCAGCCAAGCCGGCCTGGATAGATAGATAGATAGATAGATAGATAGATAGATAGATAGATGGATGGATGGATGGATGGATGGATGGATGGATGGATGGATGGATGGATAGATAGATGGATAGATAGATAGATAGATAGATAGATAGATAGATAGATAGATAGATAGATAGATAGATAGATAGATAGATAGATAGATAGATAGATAGATAGATAGATAGATAGATAGATAGATAGATGGATAGATAGATTATGGCCGGAGAAAGATGGATGATAGAAGAGAGAGATTATGAAGAGAGGTAGATTATGGATGGATGGATGGATGGATGGATGGATGGATGGATGGATGGATGGATGGAGACTGACTGATTGATAGATATATAATGCATAGAGATATATGGATAATAGAAGTTAGCAGAATTAAGGGTTGGAAGGGACCTTGGTGGTTTTCTAGTCCAACCTTTTATTCAGGAAGTAAACCCTACACCATTTCAGACAAATAGCTGTCCAATCTCTTCTTAAAAACCTCCAGTGATGGAGTACCCACAACTTCTAAAGGCAAGCCATTCCCCTGGTTAAATGTTCTCACTGCCAGGAAATTTCTCCTTAATTCTAGGTTGCTTCTCTCCTTGATCCTGGATGGAAGCATGGATGGACAGACAGATGTCTCCATCTTCACTACTCCTTCTCTGCCATTCCTGTTTTCCCACTGCTATTTTTTGGGGGGGAGGGGGGCCTTTCTTCCACTTTGGGCCTCTCATTCCTTCTGCCTGTTTTCACACACTCTCCACCAGCTGGGCTCCCCCTTCCTTCCCTTCCACTGCTCATGCGGAAAAGCAAACATGTCAGGTTGTTTCTTTAGCTGCCTTTGAATGTCAAGTTGTTCCTTTTAATGCCTTTGATGCCGCAAAGATTAGAAACGGGGCAGGGGAGAGTTTTCTCTTCTCTCTCTCTCTCATTTGCTTGGCTGAGCAATGGAAGCCCTCCAAGGAAGCCAAGAATGCGCCTTCTTTCACAAAAATTGGACAAAGGGCGAGGAGGGGATCCCTTGAACCCATGGATTTTCAACAGCTTGACCAGCGACAAGATCTCTCTCTCTCCCTGGAGATCTCGTATTCTCTGCAAAGAGCATTTGAGAACAAAACCTTTTCGTTAACGGAACTTAGGTTTGGTAGAACGTAGACATTCTAAATTGTTGTTGTTTGTTTTTCTAACTTTTTAACCACAGGTTAAAATCATCCCCTCCGACTTCTCATCCATGGGGAACTTCTCTTGCAGCCCCTCTCTACATCTGCTCTGTGTCTGCTATTTTGTTCTCCTAATGGCTTCTCTTTGGTGTTTAGATTGCAAAGGGGGTTTGTTTTCTTTTGCTAGGAACATTAGCCATCTGGAAACACGCCCTGTCCTCCACCTCCCTGGCTTGGTGGGAAAGCTTTGAAGTGAAGAAATAATTGTGCAGCGCAAACAAGTAGGAGGGCTCAAACGTCAGGGTCCTGGAAATCTCATGGAGCTTTCTTCTTGATGAGCTAGCTTGCCATCTGCAAGGACTTTAGAGAATGGGCATGGCTAGTCTAGTGAAGAGAAGGACCAAGGGAGACAAGATAGCAGTCTTCCAATATTTGAGGGGCTGCCACAGAGAGGAGGAGGGGGGGTCAAGCTATTTTCTAAAGCACCTGAATGCCAGATAAGAAACAATGGATGGAAACTGAACAAGGAGAGATTCAACCTGGAAATAAGGAGAAACTTTCTGACAGTGAGGACTATCAATGGAGGGAACACTTGCCCTCAAAGTTGTGAAGCTTCATCACTGGAGGCTTTCAAGAAGAGGTTGGACTCCCATCTGTCAGAAATGGTGTTGGGTCTCCTGCTTGGGTGAGGAGGGGGTTGGACTAGATGACCTACAAGGTCCTTTCCAACTCTGATTATCTATTATCTGAAAAGAGCATCCTCTTTTGATTATGTGCCTGCGTTTACGTACAGAAATAGTAACAGCAATAGCACTTAGACTTATATAGTGCTTCGCAGTGCTTTACAGCCCTCTCTAAGCAGTTTACAGAGTCGACCTCTTGCCCCACAACAAGGTGGGTCCTCATTTGACCAACCTTGGAAGGAAGGATGGAAGGCTGAGTCAACCTTGAGCCAGTCAAGATCGAACTCCAGATTTGAGAAGTCAAGCAAATAAAAGTCCATAGGGGCCCTTGGTGCTCTCTGAGCTCGGTTGTTTCCTTACAGATGTTTTATTACCCAAACTAGGTAACAAACTAAGTAACATCAGTGGGAAGAACCCTCCTTTCAACCCTCAGCTGCAAATATTCTCCTTTAAAGTCTAAACAGGTAGATTACATCAGCAGTCCCCAACCTTTTTGGCACCAGAAACCAGTTTCATGGAAGATCATTTTTTCCATGGACTGGAGAGGAGGAGACTGTAATTGAGATCCCGCGCACATGCTGTTTACAGAAGGGTTCGCTCACCCGCTGCTCACATTCTATTCTATTCTATTCTATTCTATTCTATTCTATTTATTTATCAATTGCAATGGATACCTATAAGAAAAATAAAATATAAAAGAAACAATAGGACAGGGACGGTAGGCACGTTGGTGCGCTTATGCACGCCCCCTACAGACCTCTTAGGAAAGGGGTGAGGTCAATAGTAGACAATCTAAGGTTGAAGATTTTGGGGTTTGGGGAAGAAACCAGAGTCAGGTAGAGTATTCCAGACATTGACCACTCTGTTGCTGAAGTCATATTTCCTGCAAATCAAGTTTGGTGCGATTAACCTTGAGTTTGTATCTATTATTTGCTCTTGTGTTGTTTGGTTGAAGCTGAAGTATTCATTGACAGGTAGGACATCCAGCTCTGCTGCCCGGGTCCTAACAGGCCATGGACCGGTACCAGTCCACAGCCAGAGAGTTGGAGAGCCCTGGATTATGTAACTCACCAGCACCAAGGCACAGTGATAATGGTGGAAAGGACGGAGGTATTTCACAGGGATGTTGTATTTCGCAAGAATTTCTTTGGAGTCCTTGTCAGCTATGGTGAGAGACACCTCTGGAAAGAGAAGAAAGAAGTAGACAAAGACGGTCAGGTTAGGGCACCAAAATGCCAGGGAGCCAAACTTAGCTCCGCGTGGGAGAATCGTGGCCTTTTCATTTTTATTTTCTTTCCTTGAGAGCAAAATGGGGCTGCTTTTGATCACTGCAGTGACATTTAATCTCCCTGCCTTTCCTGCCATTTTCCCAATCTAAATATCTCCCCCAGGGGAGCTATTAGGCACATGAAAGAAAAAAGGGGGTAAACCAACCGCCCCCACCCCCGATGCAAATTCTTTGGTCATTTTTATATTGTTTCCTCTGCTCTGGGGAGAAACCGCGGCTTCCAATGGGGAGGGTGGCAGCTGATCGAGATCTGAAAAATAATGGAGTCGGGTGGATTAAGAGCCCTTGTCTAAAAGACGCTCCTCTGGTAAAAATTAGAGCAGTGGCGCCTGTTTCAAAATTTAAATGAGAACCAAATATCTACCTTTCCCTAGCTGTTGCAAAGCTGATGGGTGCTTTCACTCATTTATTTCTCATGAACCCACCGCAAAATGTTTGTTAGTTACTGAGAGCTCAGAACTCCACCAACATAGATAAATGATAAAGATGATAGATAGATAGATAGATAGATAGATAGATAGATAGATAGATAGATAGATAGATAGATAGATGATAGGTAAATAGATAGATAGATGATAGATGGATAGATGATGGATGGATGGATGGATGGATGGATAGATAGATAGATAGATAGATAGATAGATAGATAGATAGATAGATAGATAGATAGATAGATGATAGATAGATAGATGGATAGATGGATGGATGGATGGATGGATGGATGGATGGATGGATGGATGGATGGATGGATGGATGGATAGATAAATAGATAGACAGACAGACAGATAGATGATAGATAGATAAATAGATCATAGGTGGTAGATATAGATAAGATAGATAGATAGATAGATAGATAGATAGATAGATAGATAGATAGATAGATAGATAGATAGATAGGAAGGAAGGAAGGAAGGAAGGAAGGAAGGAAGGAAGGAAGGAAGGAAGGAAGGAAGGAAGGAAGTTTGCTTTTGATGAGATGGGCTAAATTAGATAGATAGATAGTAGATAGGTAGATAAATAGATAGATAGATGATAGATGGATAGATGATAGATAGATGGATGGATAGATAGATAGACAGACAGACAGACAGACAGGAGAGAAAGAGGGATATGGCAATATATGATAGAAAAATAGAGAAAGAGAAAGGGAGAGAGAGAATGGATGGAGATAGATGATAGATAGGCAGACAGACATATACCTTAATAACCATCACTTTACATGTCTACTGTACTATAATTGCAATAGGAAAATTATTCTATTGTCATCTGAGACAAGCCACCCGTGTGCTAATTTCTAATCTCACCAATTATCATCCTTATGAGTTTCTAACACATCGCTAAGCAAAGTCTTAAAAGCTGCGTGGAACAAAAGGCCCATGCGAAGAAAATAAGCCCCTATTCACTTGATAAAACTCATTATTCTTAGTCGAATAATGTGTGAAAAGCGCCTGAAGAGGCTTCCAGTCCTGGGGGGGGGCTCCTCCCCTTGTCCCCTGAGCGGAGAGCTCTGTCCTTGGTGCTGAACTGTAATCAGGCGCCACTTGAAGGGAAGACGAAGGTGTGATAAATAGATGATGGTGTATACATTTTGGTTCGGAATTTACATCTTTGGAGGGGGGTGGTTATCCACAAGGAATAGCTATGTCAGATTGTGGTAGAAAGAACTAAAAAAAAACCATTAAAGGGATCGTAAATGTTTGCATTTTTATCTGCAAAAATCCACCTTTACTTCTATTCCCATCCAAAAATCTGTTCTTTCCCTTCCATTCTAACGTTTCATTTATTTTTTTCATTTATCCCACCTCTTTTTAAAATAACATTGTCAGATATGGGGGGACGAGGAAGAGAAAGGAGGAGAGGAAGAAGGGAAGGGAAAGGAAGGGAAGGAATTGCAACAGTGCTCTATTCAAATAAAAAATGAACTTCAAACATTAAAGGCATTTATTAGACAATGAGAGAATTGGGGCATTATAGAATTAAAATCTTTTTTTTCACTGATCTATCAAAAATAGAATATCCTAATAGCTAAGTATTCAAAATGAATAAGAAAGCTAAAATTTAAGAGTATGAAAGCAAGACCAGACAATGAACGTTGAATCATTTTTTTTTTTATGAAAATGGAATGGAGGGGAGATAATCTTTTTATCAGACCCAAAATAGGGAGTTTTCAGACTGATTAGTTGAAACAAGCCTTTTTCTGTTATTTCAACTGGAACAACAACAACAAAAGAAGTACTGCAAATATGGGTGGACCATTGGCTCACACCTTCCTCACCCTTCCTGACCTACTAAAAGAAGTCCCAAAGGCTCTTTTTTTTAAATGATGGGTTGAGTTGGGATGGCATGACCATTCTCTTGAGTCAACTTGAGATGGAACCCTAGCATTCTCTTCCTGAGGTACATTGTGTAGATCATAAAAAATTCATTCAACTAGTCCCTGAAGTTCAGGAGCAGATAGAAGAAACATGCAGAAACTACAGAAGACTTCCAAATGTTATGCAACACCAGAAATTCTATTTTTTTCCTCTTCCTACTCTTCCTTGAGAGACAGAGATGATGGATTCTGAGGTGTTCCCAAAGCTGAAGACCAGGTAAAAAAATGTTCGCACCATTGCTAGATAAAGGGGGAAAGGAGAAGGCATTGGTTGAATGTCCCAAAGATGCTTTTCAAAACACAACTGGACTTTCTTGGTTTTTTCCTTGAAAACATTTCACTTCTCATCCAAGAAGTTTCTTCAGCTATGAGAAATGAAACATTTTCAAGGAAAAAACACAAGCAATTCCAGTTGCCTTTTGAAAGAAACTTTTGGGACAACCATGGCTTGGATGACTGAGAATCTCCATAGGCGTTGGTTGAATGCAGAATGGAAGAAGAGATGGAAGGTAGACTGGATGAAGGTCAAACCAAGGTTACATAGACACCAGCCTCTTACTGGTGCCTTCTTCTCCCTTGACCACGTTGCTGGCCTTGTAACCTTCTCCTTAGCCTCCATAGCATTTTCTGAACTTTCTGAGAACGCAGCTGAAGCTCAGGTCTGGCCTTATTAGGAAGTCCCAAGCCAGGAAGACATTGTTGCTTTGTGTCTGGAGATACTCTCCTGCCTGTCTCCCCACCTGTCCCATTATCTCCCGCCCAGCAGTCTTGTTCTCGCCGTGGCCATTATTCTTTGTCCCTCAAATCCCTTGCCCAAGAAGGAAGACCTGCCTCTCCTTTGAGCTTTGACAATGGAAGAATAAAGCCTCATTTCCTCAATCATTAGTTGCCAGTTGCTTTCTGTGTGACCCCACTAGAGAAGGGAGGGGGCAGAGGCACCACATAGCTATGACTGAATAGATATCCACAGAGCAACAATCTGCCAGGCACCTGCCCAACGCATGGATTTCTCTCTCTCTCTCTCTCTTTGAAGATCCCTCCCATCTATTCATTTTCTTTCTGATTGCAATTCACTCTGAGAACGTTATGACTTTAGCCGTCGCCTAGATGTCACTGTGATAGCCACCATCTCTCACAACCTCTTGGTCAGAGAAGGATAAAACCCCACTTAGTATCGTGACTCTTCTTTTCCTAAACTTAGGAGCTGGTTTTTTTTTGCTATTGGGAGCAGAAGCAGGGGCACGATGGCTCAACAGTTGAAGATGCTGTGCTTGTCAGCTGGAAAGCTGACAGCCTGGGTTCGAGAACCCAGCTCTACACGATGGGGTGAGTTCCTGTCCCTGGCCCCAGTTTCTGCCAAGCTAGCAGTTCGAAAGCAGGCAAATGCGAGTAGATAAATAGGTACCACTCTGATGAGAAGGTAACAGTGTTCTGTATGTCTTTGGCATATAGTCTTGCTGGCCACATGACCACAGCCTTGATTTTGGACAATGCTTGGCTCCTTTGGCCAAGAAACGGAGATGAGCACCATGCTCTAGATCAGAGAGGGAAAACTTTTATCTTTAAAGGAAGCATTTAACGTATCTTTTGCTGAAGATGCTTTTCTTTTTCTTGCAGGGAATCTCCAGGTCTCATGGGGGGGGGTGTCCTTTTGGGGGTGCTGCATCCTTAAAGGAGCAGGTCTCTCGCCACACAGTCATGGCCCCCATCTTGACTCTTTTGACTGTCTATTCTGACCAAGGCTTCCTGAGACCATAATTAAGCACAGGCTTAGTTAAAATAAGTCTTGTTTTATTTCAACGCTGGGAATTATGTTCATTCCCAGCCTGTAATGCGTCCCAAACAGTCTCTCGAGATAAGCACCCACCTTTATCTCCTTTGACTTCCTGCCAACAACTAAAGTGCCAAATGAACTATTAAAAAAAACATCCAAAGTACAAAGTCCACACAGAGCTTCAAGGATTAATCCGAACAGATCGAACGACTTTCTCAAACGGTTTCTCTACCTTTGCACTTCCTTTATCCCTTATGGGAGGGGCAATCACCTCCCAGCCTTACTCCCGAGTCACCCCTTTTGTCTCAGCTGTTCTCGCCTTCTAGCAGCTCTGCCCAGAAGCGCATTGGGAACAGGCTCCCCTGGGTCCTCAGCCTCGCTGCTGCCAGATTCTGGAGGCTCCGGAGGCAGCACCCCACTCCCAGATGGTCCTGGCCCCATCCCTGCATCAGATGCAGGACCCTCATCCGAGTCCTCTCCAGACTCCTGGACTGGTCCCGGTTTTTCCCCACTATCTGATTCTGGTGTCATCTGCATTGGCTGCTGGCGAACCACAACACTGTCCTATAGATGCCCGTGCCTCATGCCCTGCCTTGCCTAGACAAACAGCTTCCTCCAACTGGATTTCGGACTAAAGCGATCTAACCTTGAAATTCTGCAGGCCCTGTCTCTTCCTTCTGGGCTGAGATAGGTAGCGGAGTACATCAAACACTGTCTTGTTTCACCGAATCAGGAGCTGTAATGGAATTACCTGGAGTGCTACGTCTGACTGCCGCTGACTTCGTTTTGCCAGCGTCTGGCATTAATCTAATTGCTAACTCTAATGCCATTAGTAGTATTATGATTACCCGCATAACATCGCTCAGCTTGGAAGAATAAAGATCAAGTCACCAGGACAAATGGCTGCCGTCTTGCGAAAATACCTCAATTATCAATCATCATTTCCCCATTAAGGTAAGCAACGGAGCTAGGAGGGAAGAGCCAGAGGCAGCAAAACACAGATCCCATTTCCTAACTGGGAGGTAAGCGGGGCGATTTGGTAGACGATTATTAAATATAGACTCATTTGCTTGATGGAGAGAGGAAGGATTCAGGAGCAGTACTCTATACACAATCCGCTAGCTAGGTACCACATCGCATGTTTAGTTCAGCCACCGAATTCAGTTCAGCTTGGCACCCAAGCTTTTTAAGATCTTGCATTCCATTGATTGATTAAGTGCCATTGAGTTGGTGTCAACTCTTAAGGATCATGTAGATGTTCTCCAGGACCCTCAACCCCCACCCCAACCTGATCCTTAAGAGCTCACAACCTTCCCTCCCCATCACCACCATGACTGAATCTACCCTTCTTGTTTCGGGTTGGTTCTTTTTCCTCTTCCCTTCCATTCATTCAGTCCCACCAAGCTTCTCGGATCTTCCAAAGTGATCCCACCTTCTTCTCCTGCCTTGATGGAGTCAATTTCCACGGTCACTTTTTCCTCCCATGTTGGAGCGTGTGTGGGTTGTGCAGGGACATGGGTCACTGCCTGGGCTGGCTGCTTGCTGTCTTCTTCTGAAGTGGTTTTGCTACAAATGGAGAAGAAGGGAAGATATAACATAATTTGGGTGCTTGGTAGGTAATATTCTGTTCTGTTCTGTTCTACTCTATTCATTTCTGTATTTCTATTCTATTCCTATTCTTATTGTACCCCATGACTGTCATTAAGTATTGCACCTGATGATTCTTGACTCTTGACGAATGTATCTTTTCTTTTATGTGCACTGAGGGCATTTGCACCACGACAAATTCCTTGTGTGTCCAGTCACACTTGGCCAATAAAGAATTCTATTCTATTCTATTCTATTCTATTCTATTCTATTCTATTCCATTCCATTCCATTCTATTCTTATTGTATCCTATGACTATCATTAAGTGATGTACCTGATCATTCTTGACTCTTGATGGATGAATCTTTTCTTTTATGTACACTGAGAGCATATGCACCAAAGACAAATTCCTTGTGTGTCCAATCACACTTGGCCAATAAAGAATTCTATTCTGTTCTGTTCTGTTCTGTTCTGTTGTTCTGTTCTATTCTATTCTATTCTATTCTATTCTATTCTATTCTATTCTATTCTATTCTATTCTATTCTATTCTATTCTATTCTACCCTACCTACCCTAATAGTTTTTACTGATTTCTACATTCCTTCAAAAAAAAAAAAAGTTGCCTTAACAGATACTCTGACATTTTCGTCTATGTAGCTACATATGGTACCATTTCTGCTTCTTGTATGCAACGCCTCCAAGCTATTTTTCATATAAATTTCCCAAAGAAAGATTTTGCACACGTTTGCCTAGACTTGCTCTCTTGAATGGCGTTTTGCCAGATCAGCATTTCAATTTGCAGAGCTTCTCCAGCCAAGTATGAAAGATGGCCGCAGACCTTCTCTGGCGCTGCCTACGCAACAACATTCGTGGCAGATTTATTTGACCTCCTTTCCATCCTTAGAACCATTTATTTTACCTCTCTACCATAACTTATTTCCAGTCCTGGCGTAATTTATTTTACAGCCCTAATATAATTTGCATTGATTGGCAGGAGCTCCCCACGGTTTCAGATTTAAAAAAAATGTCCTTCCCATCTCAACCTAGAAATGCTTAGCTAAGCTGTGGGTTTTCCTGAATGCAGAGCTGGGCTCTAAACATGAGTGATGTTTATTCCCTAATTTATTCAGATCTTTCAGTCTCAGTTCTGCATTGGGGTCAGACAAACAGCTGTATTTTGGGAAGTGAATGAACTCTTTGGGTTTCCCCATACCATTCCTACAGAGAAAGTTCTTCCAAACTCCAACATTTTGTTGTATCGAAGTCCTGAGGTCTCCTCTAAAACTGGATGGATCAAAAAAGCAATTGTCCAACCAATTCTTGACGAGAAAATTCTGCAAATTATTGTTATTATTGTGGTTCGCAGTATAGCCAGCCAGATGGTCAGGCTGGATTACCAATTTTGGATTCCTTGACAAGTAGAGCAAGTGAATGGACCTGCTAAGTTGATGTAGCATGTTGGACATGATTTTTGTCTCCTTATTTCAGTTTATCAGGATGCAGGAATAGGAAATCTATGAATATTCCTTACTGAGAAACATTCATATATTACCAGGGTCTCTCTCTAGTCTGCCATGACTGCTTTTTAGTTTTGGGTTTCTATCGATTCCAACTAATCAATTCCATCATTTGCACTTCATTCACACCACCAGCATTTCAACTCCCTGGAGGTGGTGATTATTATGCATGTTACTATCCAACTGCATTAATGCCTGTTACCAAGAACAGAAGAATAGATCCATGCAGGAATAGAGAAAGAGGAAAGCAGACTGGGAAAGGAAGAAGAGAAGTGGAGGGAAAGCCCAGAAGAAGAAGAATAAGAAGAAGAAAAAGAAGAAGGAGAAGAAGAAGAAGAAGAAGAAGAAGAAGAAGAAGAAGAAGGAGAAGGAGAAGGAGAAGGAGAAGGAGAAGGAGAAGGAGAAGGAGAAGGAGAAGGAGAAGGAGAAGGAGAAGAGAAGAAGAAGAAGAAGAAGAAGAAGAAGAAGAAGAAGAAGAAGAAGAAGAAGAAGAAGAAGAAGAAGAAGAAGAAGAAGAAGAAGAAGAAGAAGAAGAAGAAGAAGAAGAAGAAGTTATTGTCATCGTACAAGTACAATGAAACTGTGGATGCACCGCAGCAACTATTTGCAATACAATAAAACCAAAGCACTTAAAAATAAAGATAAGAAAATACCCACGTCTCCATTTGCAAAGAAGCTTGCACAGAAACCATCATGGCCAGAAGCCAACTACTAACTGTTATGCATCTCTGCAGAAGTATCAACTTTCCATAAATCTCAGCTCATCGTGCTCATTTACCCCCCTTGTTCTCCTGTACAGATTCTTAAAATGCAGCAATTAATTAGATCAGAAATTGCAACTTCCTTCAGACCAATGTGTTGGGAGAAGAGATAATTGGTGTAACGTCATTATATCCTTCAATTGCAAGCATGAAAATGCAACTGACATCCCAGAGCAATTCAGGAAGGAAGGAAGGAAGGAAGGAAGGAAGGAAGGAAGGAAGGAAGGAAGGAAGGAAGGAAGGAAGGAAGGAAGGAAGGAAGGAAGGAAGGAAGGAAGGAGAGGAACAAAGAAAGGAAGGATAGATAAAGGAGGAAGGAAGGAAGGAAGGAAGGAAGGAAGGAAGGAAGGAAGGAAGGAAAAGGAAAGGGGGATTATTCGCTGTCCCAAGGTTCTTCTCGAAAGAAGCATTCTCACATTTGCACATGTGCGCAGCACCTCTTTCCAGACCTGAATGCATTTCAGCTAATTGACATCAAAAGTTTTATACAAAGAGGAGAGGAACCAGCTCTTCTAAAGCAAGAGAAAGCACCGTTCTTCTTTTTTTAGTTCCTCTCTGTCCATCCTCCCTCAAAAGGATGCTAACTCCCATTTTCCTTCTCATTCACATAAATGGGCATAGTGGCCCCTTACCAACTGATGTCCCAAAAAGCAATAAAAGCAAAAAAAAAAAAAATACCGCCCCAAAATAATGATTTAAATGATTAGACTCAAAAGTGGACCCTGTTCTTTGGGTAATAATTACAGCCCAACCATTCTCATTGCTCTCTCCAGTCCAGGAGATAAACCTGTCTCTTGAGGCAGCTGATTATTGGCTTCCAAAAATGTCTGCTGGACACCACCCACCCACTCCAGGATTTAGCTGGCAGACCTGGGTCCCTGCTGTCTTCTGGAGCAGAGCTGGAGAACCTGATGGTTAGATGTTTCTTGTCCACCAACCCTCAAGGGTTTAACCCTGCACTCGCCCCTCCAACTCATCTGCTCAGTTGCTGTCCTGGACTGCCATATCTTTGAATGAATGAATGAATTCTTTATTGGCCAAGTGTGGTTGGACACACAAGGAATTTGTCTTGGTGCAAATGCTCTCAGTGTACATAAAAGAAAAAATACATTTGTCAAGAGTCAAGAATCATCAGGCGCAACACTTAATAACAGTCATAGGTACAATAAGAATAGAATAGAATAGAGTAGAGTAAAGTAGAGTAGAGTAGAGTAGAGTAGAGTAGAGTAGAGTAGCGTAGCGTAGAGTAGAATAGAACAGAACAGAACAGAACAGAATACAATTCTTTTTATTGGCCAAGTGTGATTGGACACACAAGGAATTTGTCTTGGTGCAAATGCTCTCAGTGTACATAAAAGAAAAGATACATTCGTCAACAGTCAAGAATCATCAGGTCCAACACTTAATGATAGTCATAGGTACAATAAGAATAGAATAGAATAGAATAGAATAGAATAGAATAGAATAGAGTAGAGTAGAGTAGAGTAGAGTAGAGTAGAGTAGAGTAGAGTAGAGTAGAGTAGAGTAGCATAGAGTAGAACAGAACAAAACAGAACAGAACAGAATAGAATTCTTTTTATTGGCCAAGTGTGATTGGACACAAAAGGAATTTGTCTTGGTGCAAATGCCCTCAGTGTACATAAAAGAAAAGATACATTCGTCAACAGTCAAGAATCATCAGGTCCAACACTTAATGATAGTCATAAGGTACAATAAGCAATCAAATCATACTAGGAAACAGTCAATAAAAATTGTTAGGATACAATTGACAAAGTTACAGTCATACAGTCATAGTGGGAGGAGATGGGTGGAAGGAACCCTGAAAGCTCCTTGTGTTGCCCTCCCCAACCCACATGTACATGCACACACACATACACACACCTACACACACATACACACACACACACACACGCAGAGGCCCCTCTGCCAGCCATCTTCCCTGCGATCCACTCAGCCCAAAATTGCCTCTTCTCCGGGCAATCAGCCGATGAAAATTTAATGACGGTTTCTTTCTAAGCCATTTGATCGTGGCCTCTCGGCTGCCGCACCCAGCCACTCACTCGCGGCTGGAGAGGCTCTGTTAATGGAACCTCAGCTTGGCCCTCCCGCGATGTGTTAATGAGGTTCTTGCTTGAAAGGTGGGGGGGGGGGAGAGAAGTAACCTTCCCACCCCACCCCAACCCCTCCTTCTTGGTCTCCCTTCTATTCTCTCTCTCCACCCCTTCTTTTTAAACCGCTCCTTCAGTGTTAGCTGCTGGCATTTCAAACTCGTAATTGGCTCCGTGTTACTTCAGCCAGCAATTCTCCCTCTAGGTAAAGGCAGACCACCTGATCACGACTGCACCCCCCCCACCCCCCCACTCCTTTTTCATCTTGGACCCTCCCGCTCTCCATCCCCCAAAGAGCCTCCTGCACCACCAGTGCATTAATAATGGATGGTCCCTTGACCCATCACTCTTTCTAGGCGGGTTTCTGTAGCCCTGCGAAACAAACGGCCGAATCAGTTGCAACGGGGACCCGCTGGCAAAGCAGACAGCGGGACGAAGCCTTCCTTGAAGCGAGCATAACAAGTTGGAGAAAGCTGCAGGTGAAGATCAATAGGGCTGGCTCAGAAGTCCTGCTCGTCTCCCTGTCTCTTCGTCTATGAAGATTCACAGCCCACCAGGTCAAGGTAGTTGTCCCAAAGGTGCTTTTTTGTTTTTTCAGGAGGCAACTGGGCTTTCTGGTTTTTTTTTTTTTTCTTTGAAGATGTTTCTCTTCTCGTCCAAGAAGCTTCTTCTACTTGGATGAGAAGCTAAAGGTCTTCAAAAAAACAAACAAACCCCAGAAAGTCCAGTTGTCTCTTTAAAAATGCGCCTTTGTGGTCCTTCTCTTTTTCTCTCTCAATCAAAGGAGGGACTTCATTACAAAGACTCAGGAAGACTCTTTGACGTATTCTTATCTCTGATTTTGCAGGATGTGGAGTTACTTGGAAAACAAATTAGGTGCCCTTCAAGAATCTGGCTCAGGCTAGAATAGATCCCAGACGCAGATGCTGACCACCTCCATGCCCGGTTTAGTGAAGGGGGGGGGAAAGTCCCAATAGGTCATGTGACAACTCTCTTTAATGAGTAGAAGTCTTGACTGGCCAGGTTCCACATTTAATGATAGTCATAGGGTACAATAAGAATGGAAATAGAATAAAAATAGAAATTAGAATAGAATAGAATAGAATTCTTTTATTGGCCAAGTGTGACTGGACACACAAGGAATTTGTCTTGGTGCAAATGCTCTCAGTGGACATACAAAAAAGATTCGTACATTCGTACAACACCAAGAGTCAAGAATCATCAGATAACACGTAATGATAGTCAAAGGGTACATCACGACACAATAGAATAATGTCACCCCCACCAATAGGTTAATGAATAGAATAAGAAGATGGGATGGTGATGGGACTAGATAGATAATGCTGAAGTGCTAAATAGCTGAATATGAACGCTCCTTCTATGTGGTGTGGGGAGAGTGTGTGTGTGTGTGTGTGTGTGTGTGTGCTAGGTGGGGGAGAATATGGACTTTTACGTGAAACTGGAATTAAACCAAAAAGAAAAACCTAATTTTTTGACATTTGAGAGAAAATTGCCTAGGAGTTTTCTCACTGGCTCCTTCACACCACCAACCTGCCTGTCCTTCCCAAGGTCAACCTGGGAATGTGTCTACAGGATGCTTTTTGACAAGGCTGTGCTCCAAAGGCTACTGTTTAATTCTGACCACAATTATTCCATTAAAACTCATGCACACCTGCTCCTTTCCTTTCCTTTCCTTTCCTTTCCTTTCCTTTCCTTCCTTTCCTTTCCTTTCCTTTCCTTTCCTTTCCTTTCCTTTCCTTTCTTTCTCCTTTCCTTTTCTTTCTCCTTTCCTTTCCTTTCTCCTTTCCTTCCCTCCTCCATCTCCCCTTCTCTGCTTTCCATTCCTTTCTATTCCTCAACTTTCTCTCAAACCTCTATCTCCCTTCATATTTTGCATTACCTGGGCTCCCCATCTTAGTCACACAAAGATGACTCGCCTCTGATGGAGAAATGTAATTGTGTGGGGTGCACTACTGCTCTAGACCCCACACCTAAGCTGTGTCATACTATCACAGAAGGTCTCCTGAACCTTCTAATTCTCCCAGGCCTCCAAGTTAGGCTTTGTTGCTCCTGCATTGGATTTTTATTCACACTCAGCTTTGGCAGAAGGTCACTGCTGCCTTTTCTCGCACACCCTCCTTCCACCGAGAAGGCAAAAGATGTGCTAGTCATTTCTCATTCCAGGGGAAGGTGAACAGCTGCCTGGTGCCAACTATTACAACCAGCCAAATGCTGTCGAGACCACAGGCGTTTGCCCTGAATGAAAATGAAGATGGGCAAGGACTGGGAAGAGAAACATCTGTAAACTGAAAGCTAGAAACCCCAGGGTACAATTTAGAATAAGAGAATAACAAGCGTTGGAAGGGAACTTAGAGGTCTTCTAGTCCAACCCCTTGCTCTGGCAGGAAGCCTTATACCGTTTCAGACAAATGGTTGTCCAATGTCTTCTTGGAAATCTCTACCCACAACTTCTGGAGGCAAGTTGTTCCATTTATTAATTGATCTCATGTCAGGAAATTTCTCCTTGGTTCTAGGTTGCTTCTTTCCTTGATTACTTTCCACCAGGGGTGGGATTCAAATTTTTTAACAACCGGTTCTGTGGGCATGGCTTAGTTGGTGGGCGTGGCTTGATGGCCATGTGACTGGGTGGCCATGGCTTGGTGGTCATGTGATTGCTGGGCATGGCCAACTCAACATCATTCACATCGAGGCACACATCTCCTCGCCTGGCCTCTCGTGAGTGTGGGGATGCTGCAATAGTCATAAGTGTGAAAAACGGCCATAAGTCACTTTTTTCCATGCCATTGTAACTTTGAATGATCACTCCACACAAGCAAAGTACCAGCAAAGGAGGGGAAAAAAACTCCAGAGACGTTCCTGAGATAGGAAGTCTAGTCCTGCCAAGAATGTAATAAGGGTTAACGGAGAGGCAGTTTCTGTAAGCAACACCAGAATGTTTCCTTCCTGCCTTCCTTACAGGATTAGGGCCGTAATTTCTTCTAACAACCGGTTCTCCGAACTGCTTAGAATGTTAACAACCGGTTCTAGCGAATAGGTGCGAACTGGTAGAATCCCACCCCTGCTTTCCACCCATTGCTTCTTGTCCTGCCTTCTGATGCTTTGGAGAATAGCTATCCTTTGTGGCAGCCTCTGTCATGCCCCTGTTGGAATCTGATTCTGAGGGAGAGGTGGAACAGCTGACAGGGAGTGGGAGTGTGGCTCCGGTGGTTGTGGAGGAAACTGGGGAAGGGCACAGTCCAGCTGGGCATTCAGAGGAAGACCCAGGCTCACCCCCTCTTCATCCTAGGGCACGCAGGGACGAACGGAGAAGGGAGCAACTGTGGGTTATGCGGGAGGAAAAGGCCCTGATTCCCTTCATTAACTGCATCTGGAAAAACAGGATAAAGAGGGTGTTTGCGCACAGTACCTTGCTGGAAGCAAAGTATGCAGTATCTTTGTTTGCAACATCTTAACTGGGTTCTGGCATCCTCCCGACTTCATGTATTTCGTTATTTTTTGGAAGTCTGCAATGCCTTATCCTGCCCTGTCTCCTTAATTGCTGCAGTGTGGTTTGTGTTGGTTTTTATTTATAATTTATATGTACTTTGGGTTCGGAGTGAATTTCTTCCCTTTAAAAACTGTTCGTGGGAGAGTTTTTTCTCCAGCTGATGATAACTGAACATTAGGGGTCAAGTTGGAGGAATTAAAAGGACTTTACCTACTTTTGTGACTTAATTGCTTTTGTGCCACAGTTCCTGAGATATTGAAATACTGCTATCAATCGCCTCTGGTCCTTTTCATTCGGTTAGACATACCCAATTTCTGTAACCGTTCTTCGTAAGCCTGCAGTCCCCTAATCATCTTTGTTGCTCTTGTCTGCACTTTTTCTGGACTGCTGGTCTCCATCTAATTCTTAGATTGCTGTTCTACGTCTTCAATTTTGGGGGCCATTTGAAATCCACAGTGAAAAATCTATGCTATGGAAATGTGCATCTTTAGAGCAACCCATTTTAGTCAACCAACCCAAGAGCCAAAAGTTATCTCATGGTCAAAAGCAAATGACATGATATTAAATCAGGTTGCTACTGCAGCCAAAGCAAGGATCAAAAATGGAATCTTCTACCTCAGAGAAATGTTCTTCTCTAAACCTTTATGAAGAACAAGGCACAAAATTCAACATTTACGAATGGAGCTCACGTTTAGTACACAGCAATTCATTGTGTTGTAGAGCATATGCACACCTTAATAGGACAAAAGGAAACCATTTGCGGCTTGCCCCTCTGCCTATCATAAATAAATGGGGTTTTTCTTCTCAACAGAATTCGGCCTCCACGCGCTGAGCAGAAACACAAAGATTTGCAAGCCAAAGCTGAAATTTGATGATACTTTGCACCATTGTTATCCTTTAAACACAAAAATTTGCAAGCCAAAGCTAAAATTTGATGATACCTTGCACCATTGTTATCCTTTAAACACAAAGATTTGCAAGCCAAAGCTAAAATTTGATGATACCTTGCACCATTGTGATCCTTATTCTGTGCAAACACACTGCTCAAAGCTTACGGTGATGATTGGGGTTGTGATTACAGTTGTGGATTTCCCCATCTCTGGAATCAAATTCTGAATATCAGGCTGAAATGCAAAATTGAAATCTCTCTCTTCCACACCTCTCTCTTTGTGTGTATGGAGGGGGGAGGCACACCCATAGAAACATATAACCTTGCAACATTAAGATGCTCTGAGAGTCAGATTCAGGCACTTGGTGCATGCTATTATTTATATACCATTTGCAAAAAATAAAAAGATATTTGCACAGTGTTTACCTGCCAGCAACTAGCTGGGCTATGCCACCACCAACAACAACAATAACAACTACACAACACTCCCATCTTTCTGTGCAAAAACTAAGCAAACAAACGGAAAGCAGAGAGAAGAGAACAGAAGGAAAAAGCATACTAAAGAATGAACAAACGGATGGTTCCCTTTGATTAGGAACCAACGTAGAAACAATCAGGAGCGCATTAAGAATTAATCAGATACTAACCAGGTGCATTTAACATTCGATCTTAACATAATCTGTAATAGCTCCAGCAACTGCCTGCTGCAGATTTAGAAAGCAATTTTCAAAGGCCCATCACGCTAATTGCAAAGGTCTTTGTGAAGTCACCCCTTGGATAGTTCATCTTCTGTTTGATCACCGAGAAAATACATTTGTTTTTCTTGTCTTGTCTTGCTTTAAAAAAAAAAAAAGAAAAGCTGATAGGGCAATTTCACAGATTTTTCTTCTTCTGAAACTCACTTCATTTTCGTACAACAATGTTTGTCTGGGCAAGATTTTGAGGGACAAGGGATAAAGCGTCTCCTGTGAATTGGTGATGTCAGGTTACAGATAGGGTGGAGTTATGGCAGCCAGATGGTAGATAGGGACAATTGTCTAACATTTTCCTGGGTTATGAGAAGTTAAACCTAAATAAGTGGGAGATGTTGGGTGAAGGGGAAGGACATGAATTTATCACTGAAAAGCAAGCCACATTGTTTTTCTGACACATCAACTTTCTGATTAGACCATATCCAGGTTTCCTTTTGAAACGTTGAGCTTCCGTTAAGATGTCCTCATAGGACTTCTTGGATGTGATGCGTCTGACTTAATCTAAAATTTCCATGCAGCTTGTCAACCCAGAAAACTAGCACTGATGATGTTATCTAGTATAGGTAATGAAATGTCTGCAAGAAAACAAGTAAGCTCAGAGAGCACCAAGGATCCTTCATGTCAATCCTGAGCTGCAAATATTCTCCTTTATTGATACCAGAAAACTAGTGTTTGGTTGTCTCTCCTTGAGATGCTCAGTTTAGAGTTACACTTAGGTTAAACATGGACCTACACTGCAGCCAGTTGAGATATTGGTTCAGGGGCATTGTTGAATGCCCTTGAGTTATGAAGATCACTTCTTGGCATTTCTTGAGTCTTACCCAACATTCCTTTGGAAGTTAGTGCTTGAAATGCTCATGCTCATTGGAAGTGAGGAAAGAAATAGGTGAACAAACTCATTTATTTGAGGGAGGAAGGGAGTGAACATCTGAGTGAAGGATCTTCAAAACCTTGGGTTGACTCCACTGACTGTGTCCACTAGATCTTTCCAGATAAGAAGGAAGTGCCTTTCAATTTTTCTTGAAGAAACTTTCCATTGTTCAGGTGTCTTTCCTCATCTTTGCAGTCCTTCAGTCCTGACTCCTAATTTAGTTTGATTCCACTTACTAAGGGTGTCCACTAGATCTTTCCAAATAAGAAAGAACTGATGATTCCTTCCATTTACCTTGAAGAAAGAGCTTAGGTATCTTTCCACATTTTTATAATCCTTTCATCCTTGATGTGTTTATTTTTGAGGGGTGTTTTGGTTGTTCTTTGGTTCCTGGTTATTTTTTTGGTTGTGACCTCTGACTTGTTGCCTATCCATCTATCTTGTTACCCTTTTTTGAACTATTACCATCTGGCAGATGGTACAGGATAATAAAAACAAGAACAAATAGGCTGAAAAAAAGCTTCTATCCCAGGGCAGTAGCTCTGTTGAATTCTACCGTAGAATGCAACATTAATGCAATATCAGGGGTTTTCAATTCAATGTATAGAACAGAGGTCTCCAAACTTGGCAACTTTAAGACTTGTGGACTTCAACTCCCAGAATTCCTGAGCTAACATGACTGGAGGAGGAATTCTGGGAGTTGAGGTCCACAAGTCTTAGAGCTGTCAAGTTTGAAGATCCCTTGTATAGAATGTGAAGGATGTGTGTTTGTGTTTATTTTCATAGTCATAATGTACTCTAAGATGGTATTTAATTTCGTTGTATGAGGTGCAATGACAATAAAGTGAATTAAAATTAAACCTAAAACCTATTTCCTGTTCACCGGATTCAATTCAGCTGGCTTCCCACAACAGAACCCAGACACTATGAACGTCAAGGATTCTGACTGCTTGTTCAAGGCACCACTAAAAGACACCAGGACCAAAAGCAAAGCAGCTTGTTTCATTCCTGTAGCCTTTTTTTTTTTTAAAGATGAAACAATAAGGAAGCCGAGAGAGAAAGGTACACCAGTGAAGGAGCGTGAGTCCTTCCAGATCTCTTGCATTCCTGCC
Source organism: Bungarus multicinctus (assembly GCA_023653725.1). Classification (NCBI taxonomy): domain Eukaryota; kingdom Metazoa; phylum Chordata; class Lepidosauria; order Squamata; family Elapidae; genus Bungarus; species Bungarus multicinctus. The sequence continues at coordinate 19,204,248 of CM042843.1, forward strand.
TTGGCGTCTGTCTCGTACCATTTATACAATTATGACATTTGTCGCTAGTGCCGTGGGGGTGGGGGGTGGAAGGGTTGGAAATTGCATTTGTACAAAAATCACAGGAAATTGAGTATGAAAGCGGAGCTTTTCGAAGGCAGAGCTTCTCGCCATCCAGGCTTTGCCTCTAGGCACAAATGACATTCAAAACAGCAGTTGAGCGACAACGTGCGAGATTAAAATGAACAGTACTCCAAAAAAAATCACTTGCTGCTTTTGTTCCTGTCTGTTCTGTCCTAGGCCTCCCCAAAAAGCACTAAGTCAATTCTGAATCCTGGCAAAAACCTATTTTATTACATTAATGTGAATTTATTTCACTCACAGCCAGCCAACGGCTTGGCAAATAGTCTTGCGAAGGTAGACTAATGAGCTCAGACCTTTATCAATCCTGGAACGCTGCCCGGTAAATAGTTCCACACTTAGTGCTAGCAGGGAAGGGCTGGGTTATACAGACAAATCTCCATGAGGCTGAAGCAAATAAATGACTAAACGAGCGAGTTGTTTCCTGCAAAAGCCCCCTCCCCTTTTGCTTCTCTTTTAATACTGATGGGAGGGGCCATTCATCATCCACTTGTGGCCTTACTCCCATGTCGACCCTGAGCTCTTAATTGAGCCTTCCTTTTGTCAGTTCTGTATGTGTGCAGGCTGGGAACCGGTTCCAGAAGCTCCCCCGCCTCACTGCTGCCTGAGCCCAAAGGCAGCTGATGACTGCCAGCCTGCCCTGGGCCCCATCTTTGCCTCCGATGCAGAGCCCTCATCCGACCCTTCCTCAGCCTCCAGGAATGACCTGGGTTCCTCCCCAACCTCATCACTACTATCCGACTCCGCTACCGGTTTCGCCAGCTGCCGGCAGGCCACAACACTGTCCGAGCAGAGCAAACCCAAGAAATGAAGGATATTCCTCCCTTCTCCTCAGCTACATTCTAAAAGCAGCAGAGATGGATTTAATAGGGTTCAAACCTGTGTCTGCCCCAAGCTTAATAAAGCTAGTCCTTGACATATGACCACAATTGAGCCAAAATTTTCTGTTGCTAAACGAGGCAGTTGCTGTGAATTTCACCCCGTTTGATTACCTTTCTTGCCACAGGTATTAAGTAAATCCCCTTGGTTGTTAAGTTAGTAACACAGTTGTTAAGTGAATCTGACTTCCCCATTGACTTTGCTTGTCAGAAGGTCGCAAAAGGGGATGCCATGATTTTGTAGGACACTGCAACGGTCTTAAATATATGACAGTTGTCAAGCATCTGGATTTTGATGTGGGGATGCTGCAATGGTCGTAAGTGTGAAAAACGGTCATAAATCAAGTTTTGGGAAAGGTTAGGAAAAAATATTTTGAATCTGAACTGGGGATATGGAGCTCCAAATAACTCGGGTTCTGTAGGAGAAAAGCAGGCAGAGATGGAGGGAGGAGTTAAGCAAGTCATCAGCCCACAATCATTATGTTCTCACAAATGGTCTAAATCCAATCCCTCTTGAATACTGTTGTTAACCGTTATCTGGTGCCAATTATAGTACTGAACTTCAGTTGATTAGATTCCTGTGCTTGAGCAATACATTGTCTGAACTGCAACATAACTTATGGTCCTGATCCTTTGCGCCCAACAGGTCTCATCTATTTTTCTCAAGGGTGTCGCCACCATTACATTCCTCCTGCTAAGCCTTGCGACAAGATTCCATCACACAGCCCATGTTTCACCATGGCAACCCAAGCTGGGATCGTGTTTCCCATCCCACCTGAGGTCAAAGGGGCAGAGAGGAACCCAGGTAGCCCCTCCCCCATAGGAGGTTTGCAGGAGGCAATTGGGAAACAGTCATGCAGGATGCATCAGGTGTGTTCTTCAAAGACGTCTATTTCAGTTACCATGGCGAAGATAGCCAGGCGGAAGGAACTCCGTTGTTGATTTGAAAGGATGCTGATTTGAGCTCCAGGAGTAAGAAATGGGGCATTAAGAGAAGCATCACTAAGGCAAATGGTGGCCTAGCAATGGCCTTGGGAGAGCAGAACCTTCTAATGAGTCAGTTGCTAGGCATCTGCTGTTAGCAACGGGTCCTTCTAAGCTGTATGAGCAGGAGGAATTAGCAAGATGCTAATGATGGGTGGGAAGCTGGAACAAAGCTTTTGTCTGGTGAAGGGAAAGAGAGGAAGAGGAAGAGAGAGAAAAAAGAGAAAGAGGAAGAGAGAAAGAGAAAGGGAAAAAGAAAGAGAGAGGGAGGGAGAGAAAGAGAAAGGAGAGAGAAAGAGAGAGAGAAAGGGAAAGAGAGAGGGAAGGAGGAAAAGAAGGGAAAGAGGGAGGGAGAGACTCTTAAAATAGCCCCTTTTAAAAGCTTTCATCCTGCTCACCCACAGAAACTGGAGTGTTGATTTATTTATCAATGATATTTGCTTTCTTTCCCGACAAGAAAAGCCGATTAAAGATCTATGAATAATAGAAGAACAGATGATCCTTCGGACTGGAAGTAAACTTTGAATAGGAGGGCCAGAATGAAACCTCCATATATCTTTAAACCTATAAATATTTAGAAGGAAGGAAGGCAAGAAGGATGAAGGATGAACGGATGCTACGATCACCACAGGTTCATGAGATAGCCATCCTATGGGGAGAGAAACCTGGAAAGATGCCAACTTTTACAGCCAAGCCAAGGCTGTTGGTCACAACGTTGGTGCAGGCAATTCTTTGAATCCATGGTTGGCTGGTGGATTCTAAGAGTTGAAGTCTTCAAGGTTGGACACCCTGGATGTAGAAGGAGATGTAGGTCCCTTTGTGGTTGAAGATGAAGACGTTGAAAGCCTCTAAGGTGTAATAATTTGAGGCAGCCAGTTCCAAAAAGCCATCTCTCTTCTACGCCTCTGCACGATTTCCCTTCCCAAGCAGCTGCTCCCTTCCTCCAGCCAACCAGGCAGTGTATTTACCAGTTCAACGGTACAGATTTAGAGAGGCTTCAGGCAAACCCTGAGGCTTAATGAGACAGGATTCCCGGAGGGTTGGTAGCTTTTGAAGTAACCTTTCCAGTGCTTTCTTTGACCTGCAACCAATTTGCCTTTTCTCACGGGGTCTCTTCACCCCAAGGACAAGTCTCCACCTGATTTCTACAGCCTGAAACTGTCCCAAGTTCAAAGAAGGCCGTTCCCTTCTCTTTATTTCACCCAGATCTTAAGCCAAGGCTATTTCAATGTACTTATAACCCAACTTTCACGTGAAGATTAGTTTTCTGAACAACTTGATTTGATAAGGTGTAGGGTCTTTGGTACTCCGAGTGTAGTTGTTTTCTTGAAGATGTTTCATAACCCAACTAGGTATCATCATACTTGATTATCTAGTTGGATAATGAAACATCTGGGAGAGAACAGCCAAGTTCAGAGAGCACCAAGGAACCCTACAGATTAACTATGAGCTGGAAATATTCTCTTCCATTAGTTTTATAAGGGACAGAGAGGTAAACAGAAAAAACATTTGGTGGAATGTGAAAATAACCAGTATGACATTCTGAGGCTGGGAAGAAGGAGATGGAGAAGAAGAAGAAAAGGACAAGAGGAAGAAGGGGGAGGAGGAGGAGGAGGAGGAGGAGGAGGAGGAGGAGGAGGAGGAGGAGGAGGAGGAGGAGAAGAGGAAGAGGAAGAGGAAGAGGAGAAGGAGAAGGAGAAGGAGAAGGAGAAGGAGAGGAGGAGGAGGAGGAGGAGGAGGAGAAGAGGAAGAGGAGAAGGAGAGGAAGAGGAAGGAGGAGGAGAAGAAGAAGAAGAGGAAGAGGAAGAGGAGAAGGAGAAGGAGAAGGAGAAGGAGAAGGAGAAGGAGAGGAGGAGGGGGAGGAGGAGGAGGAGAAGAGGAAGAGGAGAAGGAGAGGAAGAGGAAGGAGGAGGAGAAGAAGAAGAAGAAGAGGAAGAGGAAGAGGAAGAGGAGAAGGAGAAGGAGAAGGAGAAGGAGAGGAGGAGGAGGGGGAGGGGGAGGAGGAGGAAGAGGAGGAGGAGAAATGATATTATTTGGGGGATTTCAGGCAGCTGGTGGACTGACTACCCAGGAGGAGGAGAAGGAGGAGGAGGAAGAAGAAAAAGAGGAGGAGGAGGTGGCTGTCATCAGGCCCAAAAGGACAAATGACCACATTCCCATTTCGTCACCGCACCCTCCAGGGCCTCTTGCCCTTTCTCAAAATGTCCAGCCTAGTTTCCCAGCGAGCAAGCAAGCAAACAAATAAAGCCTTTCTTCTCCTTAATTACTTCAAAATGTGGTCAGACCTCCTGTGCTTTTGTAGCCTCCCAGCCAGCCAAAGAACTGACATATTTCTCTTTTGTTTTGTCCTTCAGGAGAAGAGAAGACATCGAATCCCACTTCTGGCTAGATTACGCTTTTCTGGCCGGGCGCATTTATTTACGATTAATCTAGAACGTCTGTCAAACACTTTTGCTTCTCCCTCTGCAGATCATTAAATCTTTCCTACACGAAAACCTCTGGATCGGTAGGCAGAGGTGGGTGTAAAAGATGTTTTCGTGCCGTAAATGCAAAATCCAGGGTTTGTTTTGTTTTTCTTCTTCCTGGGATTCCAGAAGGCTGCCACTTCTGGGCTTTTGGGACTTTAACTCTGAAGTCTGAAGGAGCTTTGCAAACCGTTGGGGTTCTACAGAACCAGCCTCCACTCGGCTCCCTCCTGCTTTCAAGAGACTTCCTTCTGATCCCAAACCCACTCAGCAATGCCCTTTCAATTAACCAGGCAGCCCACACAGCCAGGCTATAATTAAGTCCCATGGTGCACTGATTAGATATCCCACGACGGGGAAACTCTGGGCAGCTCTGCTTTATTTATTCAATGCAAAAATGTAGAATTTTGAAAGCTTCTGAATGCTCCAGCAGGCAATGTATCTGATATTAACACATATAATATATATATTATATATGTTAACATATATATATAATACGTATCTGATATTAACACAGTTCAAAAATATTTTACAAGGAGAGTTCTTCACTCCTCTACTCGTTGCAGAATACCTTATGCCACCAGACTCGAAATTCTAGATCTAGAAAACCTAGAACTACGCCGCCTTCGGTCCGATCTAAGTATAGTATATAAAATCATACATTGCAATGTCCTACCTGTCAATGAATACTTCAGCTTCAATCATAAAAACACAAGAGCAAACAATAGATACAAACTCAAGGTTAATCGCACCAAACCTGATTGCAGGAAATACGACTTCAGCAACAGAGTGGTCAATGTCTGGAATACTCTACCTGACTCTGTGGTTTTTTTCCCCAAACCCCAAAAACTTTAACCTTAGACTGTCTACTATTGACCTCACCCCTTTCCTAAGAGGTCTGTAGGGGACATGCATAAGCGCACCAACGTGCCTACCGTCCCTGTCCTATTGTTTCTTTTATATTTTATTTTTCTTATATGTATCCATGTATTCATAACTATGTTATACTTATACCTATTATCTTGTAAGCGATTGACAAATAAAATAAATAAAAAATAAAAATAAAATAAAAAATGTTTCTCTCGCTGACCTGGGAGAGCAAATCAGAGAGACCCTTTTGTAATCTCTCCAATTGTGGGAATTGTGCCATGGGACCTTGCCTGCCCACAACTCATCCCGGCTATCACTACGGGGGTGGGATGGCTTTTGTTCAAATACATCTTGGACGAGAGCCTGAATCATTTGTTCCTTCCTTCCATTCCTCATCGAACTTAGAATCTGTTTGTAAACAACCAGAGCCCACACTGGGGTATTTGGAAAGGTATTTTGGGTTAAGACACCATGGATACTGAATTTACAATTCATCTCACTGTTTATATTCAAGGAGAAACTGACATGTCTGATGATCAGGTTTGGTCCACAGGAAAACCAGAATCATTGAAACCCCAGATAGAATCCTCCTTTGCAAATGTTAGGTCCTTCACACAAAGCCAGTTTGGCCTAGTGGTTAAAATGCTGGCTTGGAAACCAGAAGACTGTGAGTTCTAGTCCTGCCTTAGGCATGAAAGCTGGTTGGGTGGCTTTGGGCCAATCACCAGGAGACAGTGAGTTCTAGTTCAACCTTAGCCAGGAATCCTGGCTGGGTGACTTTGGGCCACTGTCACCAGGAGACAGTGAGTTCTAGTCCCATCTTAGGCATGAAAGCCAGCTAATCACCACTGCGAATTCTAGTCCCACCTTACTGTAGGTATGAAGGCTGGTTGGATGACTTTGGGCCAATCACCAGGAGACAGTAAATTCTAGTTCAACCTTAGCCAGGAATCCTGGCTGGGTGACTTTGGGCCACTGTCACCAGGAGATGGTGAATTCTAGTCCCGTCTTAAGCATGAAGGCCAGCTAATCACCACTGTGAATTCTAGTTCCACCATAGCCAGGAAACCTGGCTGGGTGACTTTAGACCAATCACCAGATGGTGAGTTCTAGTCCTGCTATAAAGCATGAAAACTGACTGGACGACTAGATTAGTCCTTCTCTTCTCAGCCCAAACTACTTCACAGGGTTGTTGTTGTTGTAGTAGGGAAAATAGGAAGAGGGATGAGTATTATTGGCCGCCTTAATCCAGAAACTTTGCAGACATTTTGGGACGTGGGAAGTATACTCACACAACGACATACGGGTGAGGGACATTTCCCTTGCGGGTTGAGGGCAGGTTGGAGGCACTGTGGAGCACAAAGGTGATGGATTCCTTTTCGGGATTCGCCAGGTGCCAATCATTTGTGTGGGACGTCAAGGCGGCTTGTCCTGGTCCAGCTGGATCCTCTTTCACCTGCCAGATGGAAGCCAGGGAAAGATTTGAAATCCGTGGATGGAGGTCTGATCTTCTGGCAGAAAGAGGAAGGAATGGCAAGTTCGTTGAAGTCCTCCCCATAGGTTTCTCCCCACGGGCTCAATAATCATCTCCGTAGCTCCATTTCTGGAAGTAGGAGATGACATGGACTCCTTCAGCAGCTCCTCAAACAGAGGACTATGGGAGACGGCAGCATCTATCTGAGTTGGGTTACAATGGGGACCAGAATTGCCACTGTTAAGCAAGACGGTTGGTTGTTGGTCACATTCCTGAACTGACCATCTTCCTGAACGAGGGACTGTTGTTAAGTGAATCGCTGACATTGTTAAATGAGTCCAGCTTCTCTCCCCCCCCCCCCATTGATTTCACTTGTCAGAAGCCAGCTGGGAAGGTTACAAATGGCGATCACAGGAAGGAAGGAAGGAAGGAGGGAAGGAAGGAAGGAAGGAAGGAAGGAAGGAAGGAAGGAAGGAAGGAAGGAAGGAAGGAAGGAGACAAAGGAGAGAGGAGAGATGGATGGATGGATAGAAGGAAGGATGGAAGGAAGGAGAGACAAAGGACAGTGAAGAGATGGATGGATGGATGGATGGATGGATGGATGGATGGGAAAAAGGAAGGAAGGAGAGACAAGGGAGAGAGGAGACATGGATGGATGGATGGGAAGGAAGGAAGGAAGGAAGGAAGGAAGGAAGGAAGGAAGGAAGGAAGGAAGGAAGGAAGGAAGGAAGGAAGGGAGGGAGGGAGGAAGGAAAAGGGAGGAAAAGAGGGAGGAAGAGAGAGGGAGGAAGGAAGGTATTTGGTTTCATGTGACTGTTAATCCTAATGACTATAGTGTTGTAAACCCCCTCCCACCCCCACACACACACAGACTGAAAAGGGAGGCAAGAGTTAAATGTTTCAGCCTTCTTGACTTGCAAATATGGATGGGGGGAAATGCTCTCCATCCCTTTTTCATTAGCGCTTCATCGACAGCCATTCCCAAGAGTTTGAACCCAGCTTGAGAAACCCCTCCATCTAAAGCAAGATGCTTGGCTACCCCAAATTATTCCACACTCCAACAGTTCCTTAAATGCCATCATTTTATTCCGCGAGTGGAAATCAGGAGGGATGACTGGAAAATACACATCTCTGGATGGCTCATCTCTGGATGGCGGGTGTAGAAAACCGGGGCCACTGCTAGCTTTTCCGAGAAATATCTGCACCGCATTTAATGTTCAGCTGACACATTGCTTCTAATCCAGCCAACCCCAAGACTGAGACAAAAAGCTTCCAGGCTGCATTAAGCAATTACGTCTCGATTACCGCCAAAGATCAGAGGAGACCAGGAGAAGAGATAAAGCTTGGCTCCTGATGGGAGAAAACAGGGCAGTCACTTTTGCTGAGCGTACAATAAAAAGTTGGAGAACGGAAGGAAGGAAGGAAGGAAGGAAGGAAGGAAGGAAGGAAGGAAGGAAGGAGATAGAGAGAAAGGGGAAGGAAAGAAGGGAGGGAGGGAGGAGATAAAGGGGAAGGGAAGGAGGGAAGGTGGGAGGAAGGAAGGATGGAAGGAGATAAAGGGGAAGAAAGGGAGGGAGGGAGGGAGGAAGGGAGACAGAAAGGGGAAAGAAGGAAGAGAGAAAAGGGAAGGGAGGGAGGGAGACAGAAAAGCAAAGGAAGGAAGGAGATAAAGAGAAAAGGGAAGGGAGGGAGGAAAGGAGGGAGGAAGGAAGGGAGAAAGAGAGAGGGGAAGGAAGGAAGAAAAGAAGGAAGGAAGGAGATAGAGAGAAAAGGGAAGGAGGGAGGGAGGAAGGAAGGAAGGGAGGGAGGGAGAAAGAAAGAAGAAAAAAGAAAGAAAGAAAGAAAGAAAGAAAGAAAGAAAGAAAGAAAGAAAAAGAAAAAGAAAAGAAAGAAAGAAAGAAAGGGGAAGGAAGGAAGGAAAGAGCTAGAGAGAAAAGGGAAGGGAGGGAGGGAAGGAGGGAGGGGAAGGAAGGAAGGAGATAGAGAGAAAAGGGAAGGAAGGAAGAAAGGAGAGAGGAAAGGAGGGAAGGAGAGAGATAGAAAGAGGAAAGCTGGAAGGGAAGAAGGTGGATGGGAGGAAGGGAGGGAAGGAAGCAAGGAAAGAAAATTCTACGACCAAACACTGGTTTTCTTTGCAGTTCATGACGTAGGAAAGGAGTTGGTGGCTACCTTTTTCATAGAAAATGCTCATGTGTGCATGCTTCCCCCTCCCTCCACACACACACACACACACGGAGCTTTTATCTCTTTGGTACCCTTTCCAGGAAGTTCTGCATTATACAACAGCGGTCAGTCGGTCGATTCAGGGCTGAGGCTTCTGTTTTCTCAGACCCTGGTCAATTCTTTTGAAAGAATCTTGTGGCCTTTGCCAGAGCTAAGCTGGACAAGCACTCAAGAAATTACCCTGGGAGCAAAAGCATCCGTACCCAGGAGGGGAGCCTGTAGCCATGGTTGGTCCACGCTCTGCAAATAATAAAGATGTGGTCAAATGAAAGGCTGACGTCCTCTGGGCACTGAAGGAGGGGGTGGGGGTGAGTGGGGGGAGGGAGGGAGGCAATGAATAAAAGATGAAACATTAAAAGAAAGCGAGAGAAACGGGTATTTATTTATTGATGCATTTGTTCTCCGTGCAGTCTTTCTTCCGAAGGATCGCACACAGAGGTGGTATTCAGCCGGTTCTGACTGGTTCTGGAGAACCGGTAGTGAAAACTTTGAGTCGTTGGGAGAACTGGCAAATCCCACCTCTGACTGGCCCCGCCAACCCCATCTCTTCTCCGCCTCCCATTGAGTCCCAGCTGATCGGCTGGGTCTCCTTTGGTTGCCCTGCACAGGAGAACGGAGCTGAAAAGCAGGTTAGTGGGGTGCGGAGGGAAGGGGGATTTTGCAGTAACCTTCCCTTGCCATGCCCACCAAGCCACGCCCACCAAGCCATGCCCACAATTGATCAGCTGGGTCTCCTTTGGTTGCCTTGCACAGGAGAACGGAGCTGAAAAGCAAGTAGTGGGGTGCGGAGGGAAGGGGGATTTTGCAGTAACCTTCCCCTGCCACGCCCACCAAGCCACACCCACCAAGCCACACCCACAGAACCAGTAGTAAAAAATATTTGAATCCCACCACTGATCCTATAGAAGGAATTCCCTGATCCAATTCGAAATTGTAAGGTGTAAGGTATAAGGTTGATGGACCAGAGAGCTAAGAATTGGTCCCATGTTTCCCAGCGTCTTTTAACTAATATGGAAAGATTTGGACTCTAAGACTTCCTGGCCTTCCCTCAACATCTGTCAGCCCTTTAAAGTAGCCCAAACCGAGAGTACTAACGCTACCTTTATTGTAAGCAATTTCAATAACACAACCTTCCACGTCTGAAAATGTTGCCCCATTCCTCTACCCAAAGGTGCTTTTCCCAAAAAGCTTCTAGGACATCCTTCCAAAAAGACAAAAAGTCATAGGAAATACTCTGCTAGCGGAGAAGGAAGTCCTAAAATCCAAACCACGCACACAAAGCTACCATCTCTTGTCCGTTTTTGGGGTTTATTGTTTATTCCAAGTCTTCTTGGCTAAGGTAAAGGTAACGGTTCCCCTTGCGCATCCGTGCTAGTCATTTCCAGGTCAAGAGGGCGGTGCTCATCCCCGTTACAAAGCCGAAGAGCCAGCGCTGTCCGAAGACATCTCCGTGGTCATGTGGCCCGCAGGACTAAATGCCAAAGGCGCACGGAACGCTGTTCCCTTCCCACCAAAGTGGCCCCTATTTTTCTACTTGCATTTTTATATGCTTTTGAACTGCTAGGTTGGCAGAAGCTGGGACAAGGAAAGGGAGCTCACTCCGTTACGCGGCGCTAGGGATTCGAACCGCCGAATTGCCGACCTTTCTGATTGACAAGCTCAGCATCTTAGCCACTGAGCCACCGTATCCCTAATCCTGTTCAATATCCCTGCTCGAAAGCTTCATGAGACAATCTTACTTTGGCCCTTCTGTCTTCTCTATTCTCACCCATAATAAAATCCTTGTCGGTTCCCTTAAATTACTCTGATATTTCTCTCTTTAGACCCAGAATTGCTCCCGAGAACAGTTGTGCAATTCTACCCTCCTCGAAAGTTGTGCATTTATATCATTCCTTTTGGCACAACCAATTTGTACTCATTCTCCTAAGAAGCCAAGCATAAACCCATATAACAGCTGAATGCATATTCTCTATTTACTCTTGCCTCTGGCTTTTTATTTTATTTTATTTTTTCTTCCTCTCTCTTTCTCCTTCCCGAGGTCATGTTTGAAACAGGAAGCATCCAAAGCGTTTTCTCAGTGCGCCTCTCCGAAGCATGAACGAAAAACGACAGAGGGAAGGAATGTTTGAAAGCATAAGGAGGGGGAAAAAATAACCACCTTTTGCAAAATTGACGTAGCACTGCAGGCGTTTGCAAAACTGATCAAGCAGATTGAGACATTTGGGAAAAAGATGCAGGAGATCAGTGCCTTTATGAGACAGATCAAACCTGGTTTCTTCAGATCTTTTTGTTGATATATCTCTAAACACACCAGCCTGTGTCATTATTTCATACCTTATTCCCACAGAGTCTATTAGAAATGCACTCAATTTTTATTTCAGCCCCAAAGTGAGAATTGGATACCTTCAAAAGCTTAAATCTGCATTTGTACCAGCTATTGCTTGATTTTTTTTTCCTTGCAAAATAAGCTTTAAAAAAAAAAGATAATAATAAACCTAATATTTAGATAAACTCTTGATCTATTAGGTTACATATAGTGGCCTACTGTAATGGTGTACCTTTTATCATCTTTGTTAGGCCAAAGAATTTAACACAGCGGTGTCATATAATGTAAATTATGTGATGTGACATCAATCTTTATGGCTCTCCATTAAAATGGCAGCTAAACATCCCTGAGTATTAAAGAAGATGGCTGTTTTTAATTTCCTGGCTTTTTAATAAAAAAAAAAAAAACGAGTAGGCATTTTGAGTATCTCTTCCTTAACTTACCCTGAAAAAAAACCAATAATAGAATTTGAGAGGAATGAAACAGTTATAAGAAAGAAAGAAAAAAAAAAACCTGGACCATTTTGGTGCCCTCCTAAAGTACATACAAGATGCTCCACTTTGCATTATATTTCTAATCTATAAAGACATTATATTTATTTCTAACCTACCTTTTTGGTTCCGAAAGAAAAGAAACTGAATCGACTTCGTTTGTTGAGTTTTCTGTGGTCTGATTTTTTCTGAAGTCACCGGGTTTCAAAAAGAAAAGAGAAAAATAAAAGCAAAATAGGAGAAGATTATCGGTGACAGGCATTGATAAAAGGGAGATTTCATGCTACATTAACTAGAATTCACAAATGGAAGAACATAGGAGAAAACAGGTTCATATCTGCAAAATAGGCAAGGAGACTTGGAGAGCTGGTCATGGGCTGAAATGTAGATAACTCAAGGTTTTGCAAATCGGTAACACCAAAAGAGTTTGTGTGCATTCAAGAGTGCTAGGATTTTTTGAGATGATAAAGAAGCAGAAACTGAACTAATGGAACTAGCAACCCTATATTTGAAGGTGGATTCCAACATTTCTGCCTAGAAAAAAATAACTTGACTGATGTATATTTCTTGGGCCCCAAACAGAGCCATCTGTGATGTCTCTTTGTGTTTGTGTGTCTGTGTGTATACAAAAAGTCAAGAAGCAGCCGTAGCCATACAATCCACGGCTACCATCTTGTTTGGTTCTCTTTGAGCATGACTGATTTAATAGCCTCCATATTTCTTCTCCTCCTTTGGGGTTCATTCTAACAGAGTGTAACATCTTCCTTGAAAACATTGTGCTCGTGTGCATTCAAGAGGGTGTTTTACAAAAGCTAATAGGAAAAGACCAATAGGGAATTTAATCATGGCTTCTTCTCTTCTGTTATTGGGGTCCCAGCAAAAATCAACCACTGTTAATAGGGTATGCTTTGTCTGACAAAGAGAAGGACTAAAGGGTGACATGATAGCGGTCTTCCAATATTTGAGGGGCTGCCACAAAGAAGAGGGGGACAACCTATTGTCCAAAGCATCGGAAGACAGGAGAAGCAATGGATGGAAACTAATCAAGGAGAGAAGCAAAGCTAGACCTAAGGAGAAATTTCCTGATGGTGAGGACAATTAATCAGTGGAACGACTTCAGAGGTTGTGGGTGTTTCATCACTGGAGGGTTTTTAAGAAGAGATTGGACAACCATTTGTCTGAAGGATATTGGAGGAGAACACCTTCTGTTATTCTGTTATTTTCCACTGCCATTAGTCATAATGCAACTTCTCTTTTCCTCCTCCTTGATAAAATATGACACAACGCAACTCTAGATTTCCCATTCTTCTGGCATTCACCTGCACCTGGAGAAACAGGTCAACTCACCTCCAAGTTAGATGTCTCTTCATCAGTTTCATCAGCCATTTCTTCAGGCAATTCTGGATTTCTTGGTCTGTTATTTCAGAATACTTTCTTACAGTACTACTTGTTGGGTGTGAAGGAGTGACCCAGCTGAAATGTTTATCATCACGATTGCTTCCAGCACTTTAAAAGAGAAGAGAGCTTGCTCCATTCTAGCTTCTAGGGAGCTTCTCCATCATCGGCTGGAGGTTGGGCAAAGGAACGTGTCTACTGAACCGTGGTGGAGTTGAACGGAATCTTGTTGGTTCCGTCACAACTGACTGGTTGTGATGTCATCAGTTTCACCCTTCCGAGGCCAACATGATCTCACCTTGACAACTACTCAGGCATTCTAAGTATATTTTAAAAGACTTTTTATAGGGTTGCCTAGAAAAATGGGCAACAATGAACAGACGTAGCTGTTCTGTGCACCTTCTCATGAACTTCCTGTTTGATACTTGATGAAGCATGCTACCCAGTCTCCAAAGCTTAAAGGACTCTTAGTTTGAAGTGTAGAGAATGGACTGAGGGAGGGTCAGGTAGGGCTGTAGAGAATTGTGGGTCAGCAGTGCCTAGAAGGCTGCAGGTGTGAACTTTGGTTCCATCTACTGTACGTCTGGCCAAAGAGAGAGATAAGTCAGGGCCATACAGTGGAGAGTTAATTACAATTTTTCATTTTAATTAAAAGAAGGGCTAGGATGATATGATAGGATTTGAGGGGCTGCCAGAAGGAAGAGGGGGTCAACTTATCTTCCAAAGCACCAGAAGACAAGAAACAATGGATGGAAACTAGTCAATGAGAGAAGCAACCTAGAATTAAGGAGAAACTTCCCAACAGAATAATTAACCAGTGGAATGCCTTGCCTTCAAAAGTTTTGGGTTTTGGATAGCCACTTGTCTAGAATGATATAGGATCTCCTGCTTGAGCAGTTGGACTAGAAGACCTGTAAGGTTCCTTCCAAGGCTGTTATTCTGTTATAATCAAAAGGACATCGAATTCAGGATAATCACCATGCCAATTGCACGTGTGTTTCATCATTTCTGTCTTCTGTCGCATTCAGAATTACAATGAGGAAAGAGATTGTGTATCAAATTGCTCTGGAAGCCACGGCATAACACTTGCACAATTGCACCGGTTGTGAATCTTCTGACTTAACTCTTTATCAATTTGGTCCCATTAATTCCAGGATCTGTTTCTCCAATTTGATCACATAATATCAGAGTGTGTTTCACAGAGCCAGGGATCGCCTCTTCTTGTTAGATCTCCTTCGACAACATGCAAACCTCCCCCCATGTGTGATTTATGATCAGTTGTTGCAACACAGGAACGTTATCCTTCTCTGGAGACGTCATAAAATAATATGAAGATGAAGTGACTGCAGCGTAAGCTTTCTTAACTCAACGGTTCCCTGGGCACTAGTAAAACCAGATGAAAAGTCCTTGTGTGAGCTAAATATAGCCATAGCAAACATAAACAAAACAGAAAGACAAGAAGAGACCAAGAAGAAGGAATGCAAGTCTAATTTCTGACAAAGAGCACAAAATTATGCTAGACCAGTCGTAGGAAGTCAACATACGTCTCTTGATTTTCTTTGTTCTTCCAATCTTTTATTTTTCTTGCTAAAAATCCTTTCAAAATGGGAAACATGTAGATATGGTAACGCAAGTTCCAAATCTGGCTTAAAATAATTTTTAAAACACGGAACCCGCTTCAAATTTCTCCCCCCACCCCACAATTTAATGGGGAAGCTCTGAAAATGCTCACTTTGCCCTTTGAAAGATACAGTCCCAACTATCTGATTTTTCACCAGTCCTTGCACCTCCCCCCAAAATCTACATGCGATCCTTGGTTACTAAAACTCCCATAAAGGAGAATATTTATAACTCAATATTGAAACGAAGGGTCCTTGGTGCTCGCTAAGCACGGTTGGGTTTTTTTTTGCAGATGTGTCATTACCCAAACTAGGTAACATCATCAGTGCTAGAAGGGAGTGGTTTTTTCCCCCCCCCCTCTGTTTATATGTAAGTGGCTTGGAAACCTGACTCCTTGATGATGTTACCTAGTTGGGTAAGGCAACGTCTGCAAGAAAACAACCAAGTACTAAAACTTTTGCTGCTCCCATTTAGGTCTTCGTCATAAAGAAAGGCATGTGGTGGCTCAGTGGCTAAGATGCTGAGCTTGTGGATCAGAAAGGTCAACAGTTCGGCGGTTCGAATCCCTAGCACTGCGTGACGGAGTGAGCTCCTCTTACTTGTCTCAGTTTCTGCCAACCTAGCAGTTCAAAAGCACGTAAAAAAATGCAAGTAGAAAAATAGGGATCGCCTTTGGTGGGAAGGGAACAGCGTTCCGTGCACCTTTGGCGTTTAGCCATGCTGGCCACATGACCACGGACAGCGTTGGCTCTTCGGCTTTGTAACGGAGATGAACACCACCCCCTAGAACCAGAAACGACTAGCATGGATGTGTGAAGGGAATCTTTACCTTTACATTTTAAAAAAGTGGAGGAACAGTGGGGCCTTGAGATGGATGGACCTTTGTCTGAACAAGGCCTCCAACATTCCTCCTAAGTCTCTTAAGTCTAGGCAAACCATCTCATAGAAAAGCGACGGATGGCAAAGAAACAATTTTAGTTTCTGATTTTTAGCAGGTTGCTATGTTAATTTGTCTCCCGATAGGCTTACAAATGATTTTAAAACTCTTCCGTTGCTTGTTTTGGCTGATTATTGTCAAGAGTGTAACAAGGAATATTAGCAACCGAGTTTTCTGCCATATTTTCCTCTCTCTCTCTTTCTCTCTCTCTCTCTCTCTCTCACACACACACACACAAAACAAGCTTTGCTTGGTTTACTTTACAATTCGGTTCACTTTTGCAAAACCTAACAGTTGCATGGCGAGATATGTGGGTGGGTGGGCTAGGCTTCCCCCCCTCCCTTATTCTTTTGCACTCTCTAGGGTAACCCCAGCGCGCCAAACAATCAGATGTAAGGCTGTGAAATCTCATTTGAAGGTCTATTAATGCCCAGCTGGAATGGTGCAGGCTCCATCCTGGCTCATCCACTTACTTGAAACCTCGGAAGCAATTTTATCGAGGAATTCACCTCTTGGAACATTGCAAGAAAGGAAGTGGAAAACTCGGAAAGCAATGAACTTTAGGAGGGAATTTTTAAAGAGGGGGGTCATTCCCCCCCCCCCATCAGTTCCAATCTCCTTTCCCCAGAGAGGTGGGATAAATCCTTGAATTACTCAAAGCAGTTTGCCAAGAATCAGGTCCTTAACATATGACTTCGGGGCATCTTGTTTGGATTCTTTTTTTTTTTTTTGCAGAAAGCAATTAGCAAGCTGAGGTGTTTGTTTCCTTGCCAACATCTGACCTAAGGAAAATAAAATTTTAATCAAGGAGCCTCAGTAAAAGCGTGGGACCTCAGTTGGATGTCAGCTCCAGAAACAAAACAGATGATACGGCAATTATCAATGCTGCATAATTGGACGTGGCATCGATGAATAGCTGGGGAGCACCGAGGAGAGATAATTTAAGGCAAATTAGTTACTCCTGATGATTTTCTGACTAGCCATCAAAGCAGCAGAAGGCTGCAAAATTCAGTGGTGGGATTCAAAAAAATTTACTACTGGTTCTGTGGGTGTGGCTTGGTGGATGTGATGTGGTTTGGTGGGCAGGGCTTGGTGGGCATGGTGTGGCTTGGTGGGCATGGCAGGGGAAGGATACTGCAAAATCCTCATTCCCTCCCAACCCCACTAACCTGCTTTCCAGCTCCGTTCTTCTGTGCAGGGCAACCAAAGAAGACCCAGCCAATCAGCTGGGACTCAATGGGAAGCAGAGAAGAGATGGGGTGGGGCCAGTCAGAGGTGGGATTGGCTGGTTCTCCAAACTTCTCAAAATGTCCACTACCGGAAGCCAGGTTGGATATATTAAAGGGACTTTGTTGCTTTCGTGCCACGCCCCTTTGGGTCATCACAGGCTGCCTCAAAGCCGAGACTTCGGGGTCTTTGCTGAAAATAAATGTTTCGTTGTCAAATTAGGTGACACCATGCTGACTTTTGAGGCTCTCGCTTACTTTGAGGCTGAACTGTTTGGGAGAAGATTAAACTCCCCAGACACCAGAATCCGATGTTTATGTTTCAGGTACGCTGGACGCTTTTATAAAAGGAAGAGCTAAACATGTATGTATTCATCTGTGCTTTTTCATGTGACAAGCCCACCCTGCTGAACAAGGTCAGGGAAAGGAGAAACTATGAAACTATCCCTCTTAGGCAGAACACCTCACCTGGAATTCTGCAACCAATTTTAGCCACCATACTCCCCCCCCCCCCCAAAAAAAAAAAGATGTTGAGAGTTTGGAAAAAGTTTAGAGAAGAGCCACTAAGATTATGAAAGGCCTGGAGACTAAAACATATATGAAGGATGGCTGCAGATTTTGGGTCTGGCTAGACTAAAGAAAAGAAGAATTAGGGGTGACATGATAGCAATGTTCCAGTATTTGAGGGGCTGCCACAAAGAAGAGGAACATCAAATTATTCTCCAAAGCCTCTGAAGGCAGGATGAGAAGCAACGGATGGAAACTAATCAAGGAGAGAAGCAACCTGGAATTAAGGAGAAACTTCCTAACAGGAGGACGATTAATCAGTGGAACTGCTTGCTTTCAGAAATCATGGGCACTCCATCACTGGAGGTCTTTAAGAAGAGACTGGGCAGCCACTTTATAGTACAGTTGTCCTGTTTGAGCAGGGGGCTAGACTAGAAGACCTTCAAAGTCCCTTCCAGCTGTATTCTATTCCAGTGGTGGGATTCAAATTTTTTTACTACCGGTTCTATGGGCATGGCTTGGTGGGCATGGCAGGAGAAGGATACTAGAAGAATGCAAAATCTCCATTCCCTCCCCACTCCACTGACCTGCTCTCCAGCTCCGTTCTCCTGGGCAGGGCAACCAAAGGAGACCCAGCTGATTAGCTGGGACTCAGGAGGCAGAGAAGAGATGGGGTTGGTGGGGCCAGTCAGAGGTGGGGTTGGCCGATTCTCTGAACTACTCAAAATTTCTGCTACCGGTTCTCCAGAACCTGTCAGAACCGGCTGAATGCCACCTCTGTTCTACTCTAAGTTATCCCAACTTCAATAAATCTAATGAATTCAGGCTAAATTCAGCAACTTGCATTCTGTAAGAGGATTCCCAACCTTCACTTATATGAATAGTTCTTGACGTACGAGCACAATTGCAAGTAGAACATCTATCGCTAAGAGAGGGAGCAATTTTACTAGCTTTTTTCTGTCGTGACCCTTAAATGAATCACGCGCTCATTAAAGGAATCCAGCTTCTTCCTTTAACTATGATCATCAGTTTTGCCAGCTGGGAAGATTGCCAATAAACCTAACACGATATGGGTTTGTCCTTGTTGCTGCCTGGAGCTTATCCTTCTTCCATCTTTTTCTTTTATTTTTTTCTTTTGGGCATATTAATCACTTGGGAGCAATTGAACAATGTGGTTGGACGTCATCAAAGGTTGCCCTTTGCACTCTTTCAGGAGCTCTTTGGCACTTCCTGGAATCGAGTTGATTCTGTCCAGTGGTGGGATTCAAACCTTTTTTACTACCGGTTCTGTGAGTGTGGCTTGGTGGGTGTGGCTTGGTGGGCATGGCAGGGGAAGGTTACTGCAAAATCCCTGTTCCCTCCCCACCCCGCTAACCTGTTTTCCAGCTCCGTTCTCCTGTGCAGGGCAACCAAAGAAGACCCAGCCAATCAGCTGGGATTCGGGAGGCGGAGAATAGATATGGGCGGGGCCAGTCAGAGGTGGGATTTGCCAGTTCTTGGAACTACTCAAAATTTCCGCTACCGGTTCTCCAGACCTGGCCAGAACCTGCTGAATCCCACCTCTAGTTCCGTCCTTTTTCTCTGTCAAGTCCAGGGAGGAAAAAAAAAAACAGGATATTTCCCAAGGAAAAATGAACGACTAAGCCATTTATCCAAGGAAAAGAAGCAACTCTGATTCTCAGAACCCCCGTAGAGCGATCCTTTCTCGTGCCATTCATTCCAACCCATTTGTGCAAAATTGGCCCAATTTATCTGGCAAATAATTACGAAGCGTTAGCTCAATGCGGTGCCCATTGTCTTCCTCTTTCTCGGTGAGTTTCTACCAGCCTTCCAGTTGTTTGCCTTGCTCTGGCAAAAGCCCCCTCCTCTTCTCCCCTTCCCATCCTCTATATAATAGAAAGCATTCCCCCCTTTTCCAGTGTATTTTTTAAAAAAAGAAAGCAATTTTCCCCCTTTTAAGCCCATTTAAGTCTCCTGCACAAGCAGGCATTTGTCACTAGCTGTGCGATTATTATCCAGAAAAAGAGCTCTTCGTGAATACCTCATAATTACCTTTCTTTAATGCATTACAGGTTTTGCAAGTGATTGCAGCTCAGGGTGCAATCAAAGGCGGGAGCATTTTCTCTTCAGGCAGCCCATGTAGGTTAACCCCCGTTGCATCTTCTCAAGGCTGACCTCTGGGTTTCTCACCATCAGTTTGTCCTTCTTTCTTTCCTTCCTTCCTTCCTTCCTTCCTTTTTCCCTCCCTCCCTGGCTTGCTTTTGTGCCTCAAAATTGAATGTGGAAAAGTACACGCAGCGTAGATTGAACATAAGTCATCATTTGTTCAAGCTGGCCTTGAGGAGGGGGGCACCTCCTTGCAAAAGGGGTCTCCCTGTGGCCTTTTCATCTTCTGCCTCCCAGCTCAACAAGGCCTGCTGATCAATCCATCTCCCTGGCTTGACAGGCACTCCAAAAGCTTGCAAATTGTGCTGTGGTGTTTATACGCTTACGCAGCCCAGAGAAAGCAAGGTCCATCTATTTGGCCAAGACATATTTCATATAATTGTATCTCTGGCCATATGAAATTACAGATTAACAGAATTGGAAGGGATCTTGTAGGTCATCTAGTCCAACCCTCTCCTCACCCAAGCAGGAGACCCAACACCATTTCTGACAGATGGGAGTCCAATCTCTTCTTGAAAGCCTCCAGTGATGAAACTCCCACAACTTCCGAGGGCAACTTCTGTTCCATGGGTTGATTGTTCTCAAGAAGTTTCTTCTTATTTCCAGGTTGAATCTCTCCTTGTTCAGTTTCCATCCATTGTTTCTTATCTGGCATTCAGGTGCTTTAGAAAATAGCTTGACCCCCTCCTCCTCTCTCTGGTAGCCCCTCAAATATTGGAAGACTGCTCTCCTGTCTCCCCTGGTCTTTCTCTTCCCTAGACTAGCCAGGCCCAGTTCCTGCAACTGTTCATCAAATGTTTTAGCTTCCAGTCCCCTCATCATCCCGGTTGCTCTTCTCTGTACTTTTTCTAGAGTCTCAACATTTTTTTTTATAGTGTGGTGACCAAAACTAGATGTAATACTCTAGGTGAGACTTGTGGACTTCATAGCTGGCTGGAGAGTTCTGGGAGTTAAAGTCCACAAGTCTTAAAAGTTGCCGAGTTTGGGGACCCCTGCATTAGAAAGAACCAAGATTTTAATCCTTGCAACACAAAACTCTCCTGCCACAATTTAATCCATTCCAGTGTGCAGAAAGGTTAGGATAAGGTGTCACAGCTTCGTGCTTCTCTTGCACATCGTGTAATAACAGGCTCGTTTCAAATGTCTGTTTCCACAAGGGGCTTCTTTGCAACCAGCTCAGGGTCCCTGCTCATGCCTGCAAATATATTATCTGGACAGGTTTGATGAAGAAGTAAAAAGAAAAAAAAATATGGCTTAGCCCTCATTCACCCCACCCCAGCTGTAGCTTTTGCTAATCCCTTTCTAATTCCCCACTGCAGCACATTCTGGCCGGGACCTCAGATTTCCTGGCACGTACTGTGAGGTTCCTGTGAAAAGCTCGAGACCGTTGGATCCCCGTGACCAACTGAAGCAAGGAGAAGCACAAAGGGCTAAATTGCAAACAGAGGAAAAAAAAAATGTGGGGCCCTGCATTTACCCAGGATAAAATGGTTGTGGGTCGCTCTGCTTTTCTGCCCCGCTGGATGCCTTCTGCCTTGAACCCACAACCAGCTGGTCTATGGAGAGCCTCAATCCTCCAGGTCACGGTTGTCCCAAAAGTGCTTTTTCCAAAAAGAAACTGGACTTCTTTATTTTTTTCCTTGAAAACGTTGGCTAAGATTTATCCAAATTTAAAATCAAACTGCTGGAAATGTGGACTAAAACAAGGTACCTTCTTTCATATATGATGGTTATGCCCTGAAGTGAAAAAATATTGGAAGATAATACAAGGATTTCCTATGTGCAATATTGGAAGAAAGATTCATACTATCCGAAAGTTTAGTAATTTTTAAAAAAATGGAATGCGCGGAAATGGATAAATTGACCATGGAATTAAAAGGAAAAGTAGATTCAGAATACTATGCAATATGGGACAAATGCCGGTGGCTTTCCGGGTTCGCTTTAAGGTTCTAGTTTTGACCTTTAAGGCGATCCATGGCATTGGGCCAGGTTACCTGCAGGACCGCATTCTGCCGGTGATCTCCAGCAGGCCGGTGCGTTCCCACAGGGAGGGCCTTCTCCGGGTGCCGTCGGCCTCTATGTGTCATCTGGCGGCCCCCAGGAGTAGGGCCTTCTCTGTGGGGGCCCCTGCCCTCTGGAATACTCTGCAACCTGAGATACGCACCAGCGCGGACCTGAGGGCCTTCAGGCGTGCGCTAAAAACCTGGCTCTTTGAGCAGGTTGGCCTGGGCTGACATAGGTTTTAATTGTCTCCTTTAATTTGGTTTTAATTTGGGTTTTAACATTCTTAGGGGGAGGGTTGTTTTTAGCTTAACAGCCTATTATTTAATTGTATTTTAACTTTTGTACTGATTGGGGTTGATTCGGCTGTACACCGCCCTGAGTCCCTTGGGAGAAGGGCGGTATATAAATGTTATAATAAAATAAATAAATGGTATCATTGGATAGACAATAGAAATAAGAAAAGAAAATGTATATAATAGGTATAGAAGGTATAGAAATAGTATGTATGGATTGTATCGGATAGGATATATGAATATATATAAAATGTCACAGTACTGTTTATTAAGTAACTGAGATTTGTAAAACGAAAAAAACCCAATAAAGTATTTCAAATAGAGAAGCGAAATGTTTTCAAGGGGGGGAAAAAAACTCAAGAAAATCCGATTGCTTTTCGGGAAAGCACCTTCGAAGCATCAACCTGTTTCCTCCCACATTTTATCTCCATGGCATTGTTTAGGACTCGGTCAATTACTGCAAGGCGATCCAACCGGTCAATCCTAAAGGAGATCCACCCTGACTGCTCTTTAGAAGGCCAGATCCTAAAGATGAAACTCAAAGACTTTGGCCACCTCGTAAGAAGGAAGGACTCCCTGGAGAAAAGCCCAATGCTGGGGACTATTGAGGCAGGGGTGGGATTCAATTTTTTTTAACAACCGGTTCTGTGGGCGTGGTTAGGTGAGCATGGCTAGGTAGGCATGGCCATGTGACTGGGTGGGCGTGGCTTTTTTGCTGTAGCACCCTCCCCATTTTTTCGGCCTTCTGGGCTTCAGGGAAGCCTCTTGGGGGGGCATTTTTGCAAAAGAAATGGAGCCTGGGAGGGCACAACACCCGCCTATGCTCCATTTTGGGGCCTCCTGGGCCTCAGGGAAGCCTCTTGGGTGAAGCAGTAAGACAGCGAGGGGGATCCCAGCACAGTTGATCATAGGAACAGCTATGGGGAAAAAGGAGGGGAAAAATACCTTAAGGAGTGATTGGCAGAAGAACGCAGTCAGCAATATCGGGCATGTGAATAGGGACTAACTAGGCGAGGAGGGGAGGGGTGGGTGGAGAGAGGTGGGGCCAGCCAGGGGCACGATTTGCCGGTTCTCCGAACTGCGCAGAATCATAACAACCGGTTCTATAGAACCGGTCTGAACCGGTAGAATCCAACCCCTGAATTGAGGGCAATAGAAGAAGCAGATGGCAGAGAATGAGGTGGCTGGACGGTGTCACTGAAGCAGACGGCGTGAGCTTCAATGGACTCCAGAAGATGGTAGAGGACAGGAAGACCTGGAGGAACGTTGTCCATGAGGTCGCGATGGGTGGGACACGATGACAAAAGACGTCACCCACTGAGGTTTGGAGATATGGGTCAATAGGAACTGGGCCTGATATCGTAACACCACACAGTCCAAGATCGCCCCTCTCTCCCCCCACCTTTGCAAAACTCTTCAAACAGACCCAATCCTTGCAGGTAGAAGATGAACTCATCCATCAAGAGGGCTGCTGGCTTTCTCTCTTGGAAGCAGAGCCCAGCCCCATCCTTCTTCCTCCATTGGCAATTGGTTGGATTTCCCTTTCCGGCGGGATACGACTTTGCAACTAACAAAACAACTATTACTGCAAAACATTGCCCAGAAATTCCTCATCCATCATTCTCTCCTTTCCGTCTCCTGCCCTGTCCTAGCAGTATCACCCTGAGTTTTCAAAGCTGACCCTACCCAATTCCCAGCATTGTGGGGGTTTTAACCCTTCTGGATTCACAGGCTGCTGCTTTTCCAACAAACTGATCTTTTGCCTCCTTCTGCATGAAAGAAGAGCCAACAAGAAGATCTGAAGACTACGTTAAGTAAATGCTAAGTCAAGCCAAAGCATTGTTCGGTTGTTTGTGGTGAAGGTTTGGCTAGTAAATTCCTGGCATGCTTTTCTGTAGGTTGATGTCTGATTGAGTTTCTTTGAACAAAGAGACTTTTTAATCTGTTTGTTGAACTGGCTTTGCAATTCTCTCCTTCCTAGAAAGCCTTTTCTTTTCTTCTTCTTCTCCTTTCTTTTTATTTTCTCACTTATTTGTCACAGAGGCATCTTGTCACTTTCCACGGTCTTAATTTAGATCACATTCTCATGAAATGCCCCTAATATTTGAAACTGATACTCATCTGGAAGGAAGGGAAGGTTTTTAATAAAAAGGCAAGATGAAAAGAAAGCCCTGTTTTGAGAAACATCTATTCTAACATCGTACTTCTCATCGAAACTCATTAGAAGCCTCCACTCTGATCCAGGATCTTTTGATTTCTGATTTCCCCCCACCCAACTTCAACATATTTGCAAATATGTTATCCTTTGCACTTCAAAAAAACATTATCCCAAACCCTCCAGGCTCCAGACTCCACAAGCTGCAGTACACATTATATGAATGTATATATATCCATGGTCTAAATTCAAAAGTTATTTGCAAATCTGGCTCAAACATTTGGCAAATGAGGTCCATCTAGATACCAACAGGCAGCCCTCATCCCCCACAGCTAGGAAAGGGAAGAAGGAAAGGGAAGGAGAGATGAAAAGGGAGAGGAGGGGAGGGGAGGGAAGAGAGGAAAGAGGAAAGCAAAGGAAAGGGGAGGGGAGAAGAAAGGACAGGAAAGAGAAAGAAAGAAAGAAAGAAAGAAAGAAAGAAAGAAAGAAAGAAAGAAAGAAAGAAAGAAAGAAAGAAAGAAAGAAAGAAAGAAAGAAAGAAAGAAAGAAAGAAAGAAAGACATTTCCTATTTCACATGAGCATTTTTGCTTTCCATCCACAAATATAGATTTTTGTCGTGCAATAATTGCAAAATTCAGTGCTCAATGATTGAAGTGTTTTCACTTGTTGTTTGCTTTTGTTTCTTCTTCAGCTCAAAAACCCCAAATAGATTAAAAAGGAATCTATAATTGTTTGCTTTTTATGACTGTCATGTGATATAACAAATTATCAACTTTGGAGTTTTATTGCACATGGTTGCCTTCACAAGAGCTGATTTAAAATGCCTTGTCTTGACAAACACACCACTGATTTCATTGCTCCCCAAACGTAAATCATTTTTCAAAACATGATCATTTTATTGTAATTTAGACCTTTTATGTTAATTTATCTGGCAATTCAATCACATCTTATAGGTTTCAAATTGACGATGGAGATTGAAGCTGTTGTACTCTGAGATTCAGTAATTGGGATGAGAATCAGAATGAGACAATTGTTGGGGCTGCCATTGAACATGTCTTCCCTTGTAAATCTGGGGCTCCTATTGGGTCATTTCTGATCTTAACAACTTTCAGATATGTGGATTTCAACTTCCAGAATTCATCAGCCACACACAATCTATGCATTCTCAAATATGTCTCCCAATATGCAGAAATAATTCATAATAGTCAAAGACAGAGGCAAAAGCAGAGGCGAAGAATTATTATTATTTATCGTATGGTACATTCAGATTTCATAGATGAAATCTAAAATACTATAGAGGAGGAGGAAGAGGAGGAGGAGGAGGAAGAGGAGGAGGAGGAGGAAGAGGAAGAAGAAGAAGAAGAAGAAGAAGAAGAAGAAGAAGAAGAAGAAGAAGAAGAAGAAGAAGAAGAAGAAGAAGAAGAAGAAGAAGAAAAAAAGAAGAAGAAGAAGAAGAAGAAGAAGAAGAAGAAGAAGAAGAAACTTAGAACATCATCGCTAACTTCAACTTCACACCTCCTGAAATCATTGCTCTAAACATAGGAAGTGGGTGTTAATTTCAAAAAAAGAAGTTACACTTCCTGCAGCTTGGAAAAAGAGCAAAGAGCAAAGAAGCTGAAGACAAAGATAGAGCGAGAATTATTTAACAATGCTGGAATTAATTAAGTGGCCTTATTAAAAGGCTTTAAAAAAAAAAAAGTCACCATGTAGATCATAGCCCCAATATGGGAACCATCCCATCAAGAGGCTAATTCGCAGGCTTTAAGCAACATGTGTAGCCTTTTCTCCATGCTCAGCCATCCAGCAATGAGCTCACAATCGGTGTCACTCTCACAAAAGCACAACGAGGGCATGTTTTTAATTCACCATCAGGCAAGCCCCTTGTCACCCATTCACTGGGCTCCTCACTCATTCCCTTTTTCAAAAGGACCCCATTAAACATCAAACAGCAAACATTAAAATAAGAGGCTAAGAAGAGACAACTTTGAAGATATAAATATTTAGATAAAAAAATCCTAAAATTACCCAGCAGTAACAGCTGGTTTTACACCATGGCTATAAAAACGAGATCTTTACTAATAAATGAATGCATTTTGATTTTTTAATTATTTTCTACAAGGTCTATCAATTTATTTATTTGCTTTATTTTAGGAAATTTCTATTGCCACCTATTCGCACATGGCGACTCAAGGCAGCTTACAGGACTACAATGGAAAATATTTAAATATGGAGCCAGTGGAATGTTTTGCAGTCATCTCATCTAGAAGATGTCAAAGCAAAACAGATGTTGATGGAACTGTACTTTTGGACAACAATTAGACTGTATTAAAAGCTGACATTATTCACCTCTTTGCTCATATTTGATGTTATTGATCCTAAACCCAGCTTATGTATCATTTGAATATAGCTTCAGAATGAAAACCATCAAATAAACCTAAAATTCAAGGAACTAACATTAAATGAAGTAATAAAATATCATATAATATAAAATAAAATGCAAATGCCTTTGCATCTTTCAGAACCTCTCCAGCCTACCCTTAAGCATAGAATTTCTCTGCCACTCATTATAGGACCCTTTTGTTTCTACATTTTTATTCCACCTAAGGAAAAAAAATAAACCACACAATGACTTTCTGACCAGGCACTAACTCATTTTCCTTTCCAACCGCAAGAAACACTTCCATTTTGTAAACATTTCTGCCATTGACATGTGATGCGACACCTGGAAAAATACAGCATCCTTCAATTAATCCTGCAAGGAAAGATTGAAGGCAATGAAGTCCAGACAGAAGAAGAACATCATGGCTTCAAAATCTAAGGGACTGGTTTGGACAAAATGTTGTGGCCTCCCCTGGCAGCTGAGGGAGCTGGCAGCAGAGTTGGATAGTGGTGAGGAGGTTGGGGAGGAACCTGGGCCAGTCCTGGAGGCTGAGGAAGGCTCAGACGAGGGCTCTGCATCGGAGGCAGGGATGGGGCCAGGGCAGGCTGGCAGTCATCAGCTGCCTTCGGGCTCAAACAGCAGTGAGGCGGGGGAGCTTCTGGAACTGGTTCCCAGCCTGCACATTCGCAGGGCTACCAGAAGACAAGAACAATTGAGAAAGCAGGGACAACTCAGGAGTAAAGCCACACCTTGGAGATGATTGGCTCCTCCCATAGGACATAAAAGAGGAGAGAACAGGACGTGAGCTTTTGCAGGAAGCAACTAGTTCATCTGGTCAGTTCAAGCTTTGAAAAGTTCTGTTGGATTCTGTGTCAAGTTTCGCCTTGCCCTGCATCTGGCAATTAGTTATCTGGCTACATTCCAAGTACGATAAGGTGGGTGTTTATCAACATTCCCCTGAAAGACTGTTTGTGAAGCCTGGACGGCTGTGAATGAATGTAATTCACAACCGTGGAAATAAAAGAGGTTTTGCCAGGACTAAGACAGTGTTTTATGCTTTCTAAGGGAAGCCTAGGTCAGAACACAAAGCTCAATAGCACTTTTTCGTGCAGCTGTTGATAAAAGTAGGATCACCAACATAATCGCTAATGTCCAATGATGGATATGGCACAAGAAGATGAAGAAACATTTCTGCAGGTCACTAGAAGGCATCCTTTTGGGTTAAACCCAAGCCTGGGTAACAAAAAGATTTTTGGAAGGGCCACCGTTGACTTTAGCAGTGACTAAAATACACTGAGGAGATCTTGCCAAACTCTTGGTGAAGAGAGCTAAACCTGCCCTTGAATTAACACCTAAATCGAACAAACAAATCCTTGGCCCTCTAACCAAGAAGGAGCAGCTTCTGGACCTTGTTGGGTTAACCTGGTTTGGACCCACATGACAAAGAGAAGCAGGCAAATGTTGCATTTCATGGTTGATTGGGCAGATTTTTGACCTACCAGCAATCCAAAGAAAGAAACTGGCTTTGGGCTATCTCCTGGAGAAGGCAGGTGGAGACTGGCATCGCTTGGCAACCTCCTTAGCAAAGCTGGTGTGAGCGAAGAGGAGGAGGAGGAGGAAGAAGAAGCTACTAAGATGGATTGTTCTTCTTCTAAAAAATCTTGGATGTCTTCATCGGGGACTTCTTTCTCGGACTCCAGCAGGCCGTACGGTGAACGCTAGCAAGAGAGAAAGGACACCTGTCTGAGGAAGTCCATAAAGATAAAATGGCTGCCACAATCCCACCTCTGAATCCCTTGGGGCAATGTGTCTCAATCTTGGGAAATTGAAGATGGGTGGACTTCAACTCCTAGCTATATGAATTGGAGAAATTGGGCCAATATGAACCTCACTCCCTGCTAGCACTGATGATGTGACCTAGTTTGGTAATGAAATGTCTGCAAGAGGACAAACAGAATGCACCAAGGATCCTTCTATCTTTATTCTAAGGTTACTTGAACAGAATCTTGTAAGACCAAAAGTATTTCTCCCCTCCTTTCCTTTGACTCTCCAGAAAACTGAAGAGGATCCTAATGACCAGTTTGAGCTGGAGGGAGTGGTCAAATGCATCATCAGTTTCGAGTCCCTTTGCACCCACAAGAGACCTAAATCTAGCCCACCTTGAATTCCACTGACTTCTTATCTCCTGCTAATTTCCCTTGACCGTTAGTAGTTCAGATTCTCATAGAGAGGTTAAGCTTGCAATAAATCTTCATACACATTTGAACTGCCTGGGCCTCTTGATTTCCTTGGTCCTTGACAGATCTTTTCTGAAACATTCTCAATGCCATCACCTTTTCTGTGAGCTGAGCCATCTTTTATATGCCGGCGGTCCCTTTTCAGCCCTCCCGTCTGCTCCCCAAGGCCATTCGCACAGTCCTTTAGAAATTCTTAACTGGCCTAGACCCAATTCGCTCTACTTTGCTCATCCAAGATGAACAACAATGGATTCCTTCCTTCCATTTACAGCCAAGCTTTCTCCCCACAAAGGAGATGAAAACTACCCCTTCCTCTTTGACCCACTTACACTCACTCCCCGCCCCCCAGAGGAAAAACAAATAAGATAAAATTCAGAGTAACCCTGATACTCAGACATGCCTTACCCCATGAATCTGGGATTCTGCAGTCGGTGACACCTGAGATGGTTGTTCATGTGCACTGCCTGTGGTCCTCTCTGGCTGGACCCCCAGCAACTGTAAAGGTGCCAGATAAGAGCTTTCCACCTCTACCTGCATCTTATCTTCCTTGCGGGGGACCAAAGGAGAAAGATGGCGTGGCGTGATGGGTATTTCTCTCTTGGCTCCGGGTCGATGCTCATGAAACGATACCGTGTAAGCCAACCTCCCACAATGCTTGGCCAAGTCATTGCCACCAGCCCGGAGAAGCACCATAATATCACTATAACGGTATAAATCTTCATCCTTGCTGGCAAAGAGGTTTATTCTAGGCTGGTTAGTGCGGGGGTAAATAGCAAAGAAAGCTTCTCCTGTCTTCACGTTGGTCTTCAGGAAGGACCCACGCTGGCATAAAGCTTCAATCCGCAGACGAGCATCATGGTTTTTATCGTTTTTGCAGAAACCTACATTTGCAAAAAAAAAAAGGAGAGAAAATCTATAGGGCAACTGGAAGATTGTGCTGCTGGAACAACTTGCCTTCAGAAGTTGTGTGAGCGCTCCATCACTGTAGGTTTTTAAGAAGAGATTGGACAGCCACTTTTCGAAATGGTGTAGGGTCTCCTGTTTGAGCAGGGGGTTGGTCTAGTAGATAGAGATGGAGGAGGAGAAGCAGAAGGAGAAGAAGCTTAGAACATCATTTGTTCTAAGGAAGAGGAGGAGGAGGAGAAGAAGAAAAGAAGCTTAGAACATCATTTGTTCTAAGGAGGAGGAAGAGAAGGAGGAGGAGGAGGATATTATAATGCAATCTCTTGCTCCTTAATCGTAAACTTCACAGAGCATCAAAATCCTGCAATACCTTGGCTTTGCAATGCTACACTTCAGATTGCCCCCTTCTTCAAACATCCATGCCCCTTTCAGACCTCTGAAAGTAAATTCTGCCCCCTTTTCCACCTTTCCCCTCCTCCTACCTTTGGGCAGGATGAAGAGAAACCTCCGCTTCTCAAACATGTAGACTTCGCTGAGGTTGCTCTGCTCCACCACATTGGTGGTGGCCGTGTTGGTATGAAGCACTTCTCCTTCGTTCACTCGCAGCTGCACCCCAGCTTCTGACCCCTCCACCAGAGGATTTTCTGCGGTCAACCGCAGGGCGTACCTCCCTAGTTCATTAAATTGCACGCTCTCCAGCTGGAAGTCAAGGTCCAGAACCTTCTCCTCGGTCTTCAGGCGGGATTTCTGCAAGGTGGCTGGGACACGGGGCTCCCCTACTTTTCCAGCCATGGCCAGGAGTATCCCAGAGAATATCTCCAAAGAAGTATGGATTGTCTGAACTAATAGTCTGTGATTTCACCCATCAGACTAGTAGCATAGTGTCTTCATTCCAAAGAGGAGATTGGGTTGAGTCAACGGAGAGGGTGCCATCACTGAAGAGTTCCAGCTATCTAATACAACCGTGACTTCTGAGCAACAGGAATGGACCCTTCGTGGAAGAGGATTTGTTTCCATACAGACCTTGGCCCTCTCCAAATCAGCCTATAACAGCCTTCCCAAGATCAGATCTTCTACTCACTTCTCCATGGGTGGCGATGCTACTCATCACTCATTGCTTCTGAGGAATGTGCTCAGACTGAAGACCGAGAGATGAAATGAAACTCATTCCTGGATGGGAGCATCTACTCAGAGTCCAGAAAGCAAGCCACAAGGAAGAAAGTGACCAGGTGTAGAAGGAAACAAAAGCTTTGCTCCTTCCATTTGTTTGCACGCAGCCATGGCAACTTGACACAAGGTGTTGCGTGACCTTGGATAAACAAGGCCAAGCATCAGCCTTTCTCTAACAGGGAAAGACAAAAGAGTGGAGGAGGCAGGGAGTGACATGCCCTGTGCAAATCTGCCCCAGATAACGGCCTCAAAAAGGATATCAAAATGAACTGCTTGGATTTATTCATCCTTTTAGAAAACTGGCCCAATCTTTCTGCAAAATGCAAATATTGTTTCATCTCAGGAGTAAGAAACTTCTCCAGGACCAAGTCCAGAGGTGGGATTCAACCGGTTCTCACTGGTTCTCAAGAACCGGTAGTGGAAATTTTGATTCGTTCGGAGAGCTGGCAAATCCCACCTATGACTGGCCCCGTCCCCACCTATTCTCCACCTCCCATTGAGTCCCAGCTGATCGACTGGGTCTTCTTTGGTTGCCCTGCAGAGGAGAACGGAGCTGGAAAGCAGGTTAGAAGGATGGGGAGGGAATGGAGATTTTACAGTGTCCTTTCCCTGCCACGCCCACCAAGCCATGCCATGCCACACCCACAGAACCAGTGGTAAAAAAAAAATTGATCAAGTCCCACGTTCTCCTCACCAGTGTCTCAACCTTGCCAGCTTCAAGATGAGTGGGAGCTGAAGTCCACCTTTCTTAAAGTTGTCAGACCTGAGTGACAGGTCTAAGGAGAGGTCTGATCCCTGCTCCTGATTAGATATTTATTGATGGGGTTTGGGCCTCTGGAAACTTCAACGTAAGAGGAGAACTGGGAGGCTGGAGCTTTCTACCAAAGCTCCTAGCCCAGCTCTGAGATGTTCTGGGATTGAAGAAGAGGTGAGAAGGCGGAATTGAAAAATAAAGGCGAGACAGAATATCATGAGATATGGAATAAATTCTATCAATGGTGGGAACAAGAAGGAGGGACCCAGAATAAAAATTAATCAGGATTTGTAGAATGGACAATTGAGGTTATGTATATAATTAGAATAGAATAGAATTCTTTGTTGGCCAAGTGTGATTGGACACACAATGAATTTGTCTTGGTTCAAATGCTCTCAGTGTACATAAAAGAAAAGAGACATTCGTCAAGAGTCAAGAATCATAAGGTACACCACTTAATAATAGCCATAGGGTAAAAGAGATGGGTGAAAGGAAGGATAGGAGGATTAATAGTAATAACGACACTCGAGGTACTCTGAGCAACACAGAAATGCAACCTGTCGTATCATCAATGTTTCCCACAGTTTGCTGCCAACCAGATCGTTGGCCCATAGGAGCATCCCCACAGAGTATGAGCAAAAAGGTCAAGAAGATAACTGCATTGCGGTGCTCATCATAGGGTACAATAAGCGATCAAATCACACTAGGAAACAGTCAATATAAGTCGTAAGGATACAAGCGACAAAGTTACAGTCATACTGTCACAAGTGAGAGGAGATGGGTGAAAAGGAGCGATGAGAAGATTAATAGTAATAGTAATGCAGAATTATAATTGTAAATAGTAATTATAATTGAATATGATGGATAGTATGACAGATATAAAACCGATAGCACAGAAGATAATACAAATGTGTATAGTGGATAAGTTAATTGTATACATGTATATAAGGTATCTATCGTATACTTTAGCATGTATGGCAAAAATCATGCCAGGGCGGTCACACTGTGTCCAATATTTGTGTAATCGATAAAAAAAATATTTAAAGGAGGAGGAAGAGGAGAGAAGGGGAAGGAAAAGGAGGAGGAGGAGGAGGAGAAGGAGGAGAAGAGGAAGGAGGAGGAGAAGAAAAAAAATAAGGAGGAGAAGGAAGAAGAGGAGGAGGAGGAGGAAGAGGAGGAGGAGGAGGAAAGGAGAAGGAGAAGGAGGAGGAGAAGGAGAAAGAGGAGGAGGAGAAGGAGAAAAATAAGAAGGAGGAGGAGAAGGAAGAACAAGAAGAAGAGGAGGAGGAGGTGGTGGTGGTGAGAAGACTTGAGGGGGGGAAACCTTCCATTTGGCTGAGGTTCAGCACTAGGCTAGATAAGTCCCCCTCCCTCCCTCCCCGCCAGGCTAGTTGTATTCAATTTCTGAGCCCCAGGCTGGCCCCAAGCCAATCCCTCTTCACCGTGGAGGGGCTAAAGTTCCTTGGGACGAGGAGAGACTCCTCTCTGCCGTGAGTTCAACTTTACCTTTAAGTTCCAAGGCTGGGTCACCTTTGGAATCTTCCGACCGGATTTAAGAAGTTCTGGGGGCAGCTGGGATTTTCAAACTTCCTTCCTCCTCACCCCCCTAGACCATTAAGTCTTGAGATAGCATCTCTCCGGGGTCTGGAGGTGCGTGGGTACAATTGTCCAAGGAAAAAGATCAAATCTGCAACTTGGGGGTGGCTTGTATCTTTGGACAACCTGGAACTTTTGAACCCATTTTTTTTTTTTTTAAATTATTATTATTTTTGGTCTACCTGCCGTGGAGAAGTTGGCGTTTGGATTTTGGGTGCTTGTCTGGTGCTCAGCCTGCTCAGACTTTGGAAATCTTATCTTACACGGCTCAAGGTAATCTATTTTTTCCAAGCTTGGTTTTTTTCTCTGTTGTTGTGTTTTTTCTATAACCTTTGGCCCTGCTAATTACCGAACAAGTTCCCTTTTGAAAAAAAAAAAGAAAGAAAATACGAATTCTTAAAGCTCTACCACCATCCTGACCAAACCATGCAATTGTTAAGCTTGAACTATTATCCAAAAAGACAATTGGATATCTTTCTAAAGGGAAAGGCCACATGAGACATGAGCCAAATAATAAAAGAAACATGGATTTTGTTCTGTCTCCTTTTCAATAACCATTAGACTTTTTTTTCTTTGTTAATTCGGAAGAGAAACTATTCCAAGTTCTAATAAGAAGGTCTTTCTTATTTTTTTCCTTCTTCTTGGGAAATTAAATCAATCAAGAATAATACGCTCTCCCTCTCCCCAGCCAGATTTTTTTTAACAACAAAATTCTTAAGAAGAAAAGTGGCGCAATTGTATGGTGTAGGTTTTTTCTCACCCCCCCCCCAAGTCTGTGTTCTTTTAAAAAACTGATCACGAGGGAGACTTTACCTATTTCTCTCCGTTTAATAGAGGTGCTTATGTTAAATCTACAAGCAGTTGAATAGACTCATGCTTTGTTTCCTTTCATTTTATACTCTGCCAGTTTTAAGAGTCTTTTTTTCTTTTTCTTTTGCTTAGCCTGCATTGTTGCCTGGGTAGGAAAAACATTTTTCCAAGGGCCCAGGAAAGCCACGCTTACAATAGAGGAGGTAAAAAATGGTATTTCATCAAGAGGCCGTTGGCATTAAGAGTGGAGGGGGGGAAAAAAACCCTTAATCACCCTGATTTCAAAGCAAACGAGGCATCTAATTGTGACACGGTTTTGATTGCTTTTCCTTTTTAATAAAAAGGGCAATTTATGATCCCTCCAGGTCACATTGGCTCTCTGGTTTGGAAGTGAATTATACAGGGGTCTTTAAAAAACACACACACACACACACACACACAGAGAGAGAGAGAGAGAGACCTTCCATCTTGGCTCTGAAACTCTGCGATCGATCGATCGAGATTTTTTTTTTATAGCTCTTTTAAGAAATGATAAATTGCAAGGCAGGGCCAGGCGCCAGGCTCAATCCAAGGTTTGCAATTGGATGGAGACAAGATCCGAGATTGGCAGTTTGAATTTCTCCTCTCTCCTGAAGAACCCTTGAATCTTGGCTAGCTATTTTGTGAGGTTTTTGTAGGACTCCCAAACTTCTTCCCTGCCCCCATGGACCAACCTTACAGCTTCCTCAGCCTTTGCTTTCCCTACCGATCAAATTACACTTGCGATGGCTGCAGCTGCCTTAAAGTCTAAAAAGCTCTGGCTGAGACTACAGTAGTCCTCCGGTTACCACTACGATTGAGCCCAAAATTCGGGTTGCTAAACGAAACGTTCGTGAAGCGTTTACCTGCTCGATGCTACGACTTTTCTTGCCACCGTTGTTAAGTGAACCGTTGCCTTTGTTAAGTTAGTAACCCAAGTGAATCTGGATTCCCCATGGATGTTGCCGGTGAGCAGATCGCAAAAGAGGAATTGCATGGCCCCTGGGACACTCAACTGTCGTAACTATGAATGCTGCAATGGTTGTAAGCGTGAAAAACGGTGCTAAGTCACTTTTTTCAGTGCCAGTGTGGGTTTGAATGTCACTAAATGTGTAAGTCGAGGGGAGATAGGATAGCAGTCTTCCAATATTTGAGGGGCTGCCCCAGAGAGGAAGAAGGGGTCAAGCTGTTTTCTAAAGCGCCTGTAGGCCAGGCAAGGAATAATAGATGGAAACTGAACAAGGAGAGATATTCAACCTGGAAATAAGGAGAAATTTTCTGACAGTGAGAACAATTAACGAGTGGAACAGAAGTTGCCTTCAGAAGTTGTGGGAGCTTCATCACTGGAGACTTTCAAGAAGAGACTGGACTGCCATTTGTCAGAAATGGTGTAGGGTCTCCCGCTTGGGCAGGGGATGGTGGATTAAATGACCTATAAGGTCCCTTCCAACTCTGATTATCTGTTATTTGTACTAAACATCACAATGAAGCATTGACTTCTTCATCAAGAGCAGGACTAGGGGTGACAGGATAGCAGTCTTCCAGTATCTGAGGGGCTGCCGCAAAGAAGAGGGAGTCAAGCTATTCTCCAATGCACTTGAAGGCAGGACAAGAAGCAATGGGTGGAAACTCAATCAAGGAGAGACGCAACCAGGAACTAAGGAGAGATTTCTTGACAGTGAGGACAATCAGTGGAACAAATTGCCTCCAGAAGTTGTGAGTGCTCCATCACTGGAGGTTTTCAAAAAGAGATTGGACAACCGTTAGTCCGGGATGATATAGGGTCTTCTGTTCAAGTAGGGGTTGGACTAGAAGACCTCCAAGGTCCCTTTCAGCTATGTTATTCTGTGATCTGAAATTTGTTGAAGAGACACCCTTAGGTCCTAGAAATAGGGACCTGTTAAACTCCTCCCAAAGGGACCTCCTGAAGGTTGATTAAAACTGAAGACTGTCCTTTATTTCTGTGTGTGCAGTTGGTTGGCTTGTTAACCTTATGAAAGAAGACTAAGAAGTTTCCCCTCCCCCGCACCTTCCTTTGATCTCCTTTAAAGCATAAGGTGTCCTTTTGTATCAGGACTTCAGCATTCTGAGTCATTACAGGCTGTAATAACCCCTGGTGTTTATTTGCTAAAGAGTGAGCATGCAGGCTAGAGTTTGAGTAATAGCAAGAACATTATTTACAGGAAGGTTGGTTTGCAATTATAGATAGATAGATAGAATTCTTTATTGGCCAAGTGTGATTGGACACATAAGGAATTTGTCTTTGGTGCAAATGCTCTCAGTGTACATTAAAAAAAATACAAGAGAAAAGAGAAGAGAAGAGAAGAGAAGAGAAGAGAAGAGAAGAGAAGAGAAGAGAAGAGAAGAGAAGAGAAGAGAAGAGAAGAGAAGATAATTTTTTATTGGCCAACTGTGATTGGACAAACAAGAAATTTGTCTTTGGTGCAAATCCTCTCAGTGTACATAAAAGAAAAGAGACATTCATCAAGAATCAAGAATCATCATTGGGTACAATAAGCCATCAAATCATACTAGGAAACAGTCAATATAAATCATAAGGATACAAGCATCAAGATTACAATCATAAATGGGAGAAGATGGATGAAAGGAAGGATGGAAGGATTAATAGTAATAGTAATAGTAGTGCAGACTTTGTAAATAGTTGGACAGTGTTGAGGGAATTATTTGTTTAGCAGAGTGATGATGTTCAGGGAAAAAACGTCTTTGTGTCTAGTTGTTCTGGTGTGTAGTGCTCTAGTCTAGAGTGTCATTTTGAGGGAAGGAGTTGAAATAGTTTATGTCCAGGATGTGAAGGGTCTGTAAATATTTTCACATCCCTCTTTTTTGACTCCTGCAGTATACAGGTCCTCAATTGAAGGCAGGTGGGTAGTAATTGTTTTTTTCTGCATTCCTAATTATTCTCTGAAGTCTGTGTCTGTCCTGTTGGGTTGCAGAACCAAACTGAAACAAATGTAAATACTCCCCCTAGTTTTTCCTCTCTTTTCTCAAAAGGATTCAAAAAAGATTTTTACAAACTATTCTGAAATAGTTTGGCTGAACAGCTCTACCAAAAATCCAAGACAGTGAGCAATCTAGTTTTGAAGGTAGATGGTTTTATATTTCAGAAGGAGATTGAAAAAGGATTTCTCTGAGATGGTGATTCTCCCACGTGGCCATTTTACGATTTGTGGATTTTAATTCCCAGAATTCCCCAGCCAGTTGGAGAATTCTGGGAGTTGAAGGCCACACATCTTAAAATTGCCAAGGTTGAGAAAAGCTGCTCTAAGTGATGGTGTCTTCGGAAGTATCTCTTTGACAGATGGGATACCTAGATAGGTTGATCATGAAATGGTAGTTGAGCATACAAATTGTTGATCAGTACTTTAAATATTGGCCAGGTCCATCCTTCACATTACACAGTAACCATGGTTTGTTAGGGTGACTAGGTTCCATGAGTTGCAAAAGCAAACTAACCAAGATATTATATATTGTGTGCTAGAGAACTCAGTCAAGTGCTTCCTTAAACATGAAGATATATATATATAGAAAGCAGGTATTTAAAAAGGACAACATCACTCATCTGGAAATATCTGGCCAAAATTGTGTTCACTATCAGGTACTTTCAATAACTGAGGGAATGAGAAGACAAAACTCTCTCAGTAGTGGCTCCACTTCTCACAAGATCTCAACTTTAAAATGTGGGGTCCTTTTTTAATTAAAGCTTTAGATGGTTTTATTATCTGAGTTTGGCTGTCTATGCAGATGTTTGGTCTTGCATAAGTCAACTTAGAAACTTTCTGGAGAACTCAACACATGAACCACTTCCCCCACTGCATGAAACCATGTTTCATTGAGCCTGGTCTATTGAACATGCCACAATTAGATTGCTGTTGTCTCTTGGACTAAGTCCTAAGCTATTATCTACAAACCCAATGGCTGCATTCCCACTTGATCCTAAATCATCAAACCATCACTTAATGACTTACATCAATGTGAGGCCCAAGCCTATGAGTTCATCCCTGATACTAAACCACAGCTTATTGAGCAAGTCCTTGCAGCATGAACCATGTGTCATGCTCAAGCTATAACCCATGACTTAGAAACCACAACGGTCTGAGTCCTCCACGATCATGCTGAGATTCATCCTAAGAGCCACGGTGGCGCACTGCTTAGAATGCAGTACTGCAGGCTACTTTGCTGACTAACTGCTGACTGCAATTTGCCAGATCGAATCCCACCAGGCTCAAGGTTGGCTCTGCCTTCCATCCTTCTGAGGTGGGTAAAATGAGGACAGATTGTTGGGGGCAAGAGGCTACTCTGTAAACCACTTAGAGGAAGCTGTAAAGCACTGTGAATCAGTATATATGTCCATGTGCTATTGCTATTTTCCTTCCTTCCTTCCTTCCTTCCTTCCTTCCTTCCTTCCTTCCTTCCTTCCTTCCTTCCTTCCTTCCTTTGCACAATGATTAGAAATGCATTATTGCAGACTACCTCTGCCCACCACCAGCAGTTCGATCCCGACTGGCTCAAGGTTGACTCAGCCTTCCATCCTTCTGAGGTCAGTGAAATGAGGACCCAGATGGTTGGGGGCAAGAGGCTGACTTTATAAACCATTTAGAGAGGGCTGTAAAAGCACCGTGAAGCGGTATACTGTAAGTCTAAGAGCTATTGCTATAATCAAGCATCGACCTTACAACTTTGCATGACTAGCCAATTCAGATTGTGGGTTTATTTTGATCTTTTATACAGGCCTGCACTTTTAACTTCTTCTTCTTTAGTTTGCCTCTTAAACATTCAGTTTGTTGAAAGTTCGCCCAGAATTAGCCAGGTGGGGAAGGAATGTAGAACAATAAAAGTCTTTGAAGCAGAAGATAACAATCGGCCTGCTTCGTTTGAACTCTGATGTTGGTAGAATTGGCAAAGATTGCCTGCTGCAATCCCTCACACATTTGCAACTCCCTCACTGTGAGTTGATACCTGTACAAACAACTCTGGCCAGTAGTAACCCCCGCAGGGATGAAGCAAAGGCTTCATTTTGAAGAGCCACGAGGAACCCTCCCGGCAGCACAAAGTTGCTTTGAAAACAATAGGGTTAGGCTGTCTGAAGAAGAAAATATCTCCCCCATTTAACAGAATTAGAGAGTTGGAAGGGAGCAGGAGATTCTAGACCATTCCAGACAAGTGGCTGTCCAATTCCTTCTTAAACACCTGCAGTGTTGGAGCACCCACAATTTCTGGTGGCAAGCTGTTCCACTGGTTCAAGGGTCTTCAAACTTGACAAGTTTAAGACTGGTGGACTTCCCAGCTCCCAGAATTCTTGAGCTAACATGACTGGATGAGGAATTCTGGGAGTTGAAGTCCACCAGTCTTAAAGCTGTCAAGTTTGAAGACCCCTGATCTATCACCTATCAATCTATCATCTCTCTTTCTCTCTGTACCTACTTACCTATTTACCTACCTATTTACTTATCTATCCATCTATCTATTATCTATCTATCTACCATCTATCACAAGGGTCTTCAGGAGGAGGAGGAGGAATTCTGGGAGTTGAAGACCACCAGTCTTAAAACTGTCAAGTTTGAAGACCCCTGAGACTGGTTAATTGTGCTCACTGCAGGAAGTTTCTCCTTAGTTCTAGGTTTCTTCTCTCCTTGATTAGTTTCCACCTGTTGCTTCTTGTCCTGCCTTCCGGTGCTTTGGAGAATAGCTTGACTCCCTCTTCTTTGGGGCAGCTCCTGAGATATTGGAAGATTGCTATCACGTCACACCCTAATCCTTCTTGCAACTCCGAGCAGAGTTAAATGGAATCACTTCCCACTCAATAAATTCCACAGCTCTTCCGGAAACTGATCTCTTATCATTTTGATTAAAAGCCACATGCTGTACGCTCCATTCTCCCATCCCCTCGACCTCTCTTGCTCTATTTATTTGGGCGAGAGGCAAAAAAAAAAAAAAAAACATTCCCCAGGGAGTGATAAAGAGGGAGAAATGAATAATATTTATTGCAGTCATCAATCTCTCCCTCTGCTGTCTCTCCATCAAAGCTGTTGCCTTTCCCCAGCGCAGAGGTCAGACCGAGGAGCAAAGAGATCAGGTTTGGAGTGAAACAAAGGTGGAGCTGAAATGCCAGGCTGCCACAGAGCCCCAGTTGTGCGTTGTGTCTTTCATCTTGGGCTCCCCATCCTTTGGGAGTCTACAATTTCCATCGGGCTCCCCTGTGGCTCCTAGGACTAGCAGAATAAATTGGGAGAGAGCACCACTAGGCCATCATCTCAGGGGTGGGCTTCAAAATTTTAGCAAGGGATTCTCTGCCCGGTTGCTGGGTGGGAGTGGCCATAGTGGGCGTGGCCTAGTTGGCCTCCTGCACCTGGGGGGGTGTTTTTGCCCTCCAAAGGCTCTCTGGGAGCCAGAAATGGACCCGTTTCCGGCCTTCCCGAACTTTCGGGAGGCCTGTTTTTCACCTTCCCCGAGCCTCCACGCCAGAGGTGGGATTCAAAAATGTTTACTACCGGTTCTGTGGGCGTGACTTGGTGGGTGTGGCATGGCTTGGTGGGCGTGGCTTGGCGGGCATGGCAGGGGAAGGATACAGCAAAATCTCCACTTCCTCCCCACTCCTAGAGGAAGGTTACTGCAAAATCCCCATTCCTTCCCCACTCCACTAACCTGCTTTCCAGCTCCGTTCTCCTGTGCAGGACAACAAAAGAACCTGCTTTCCAGCTCTCTTCTCCTGTGCTGGGCAACCAAAGAAGACCCAGCCGATCAACTGGGACTCAATGGGAGGCAGAGAATAGATGGGGGCGGGGCCAATCAGAGGCGGGATTTGCCGGTTCTCTGAACTACTCAAAATTTCTGCTACTGGTTCTCCAGAACCGGTCAGAACCGGCTGAATACCACCTCTGCTCCATGCACACTCTGCACTTACCTGCATCCAAAACGGGCCGTGTGGGGATTCCTGGGAGGGGTGGGCGGGGCAGGGCGGGTCCAGCCAGGAGTGGGATTTGGGGAGGAGTTTCTCTGAACTTCACAGAATCTTAGCTAGGGACTCTCCTGAACTCCTGAGAACCCCAGCAGTCCAGTCCTGCATCATCTAGCTTCTTTCCTTTGGGCTCAAACAGCCGCTGGGGTAAACCAGCCCATTGATGGCTTGTCTGACAAACCAGAGTTACAACCAAGTAGGGCAATGCTTTAAAATGGTGGTGGGCTTCAACTAGCAGAATTCTCAGCAATGGCTACGGTGGCTGTGGAATTTTGGCAGCTGAGGTCCATATACCTGGAAATCGCCAAGGTTTTACGATGCAAGATTCCAGAAGTGTTTTAATCAGCTACTAGGGAAAGTAATATATAAACCACTGTATATAAACAGAGAGCAAACTCCATCCCCTTCTAGCACTGATGATGTTAGCTAGTTGGGTTATGAAATGTCTGCAAGAAAACAACCAAGCTGTGAGCACACCAAGGATTCCATAGTCTTACTATTAACCAGGAATATCCTTCTACATTGGAATCAATTTTCACTGTATGATTTTCACATTAAGCTGGGATTTTGACTGGTTTCATTCATTAGATTAAGTCATAATGTGGCTTATATTTAGTTGGTAGTGCATCACCATTTAATTGCAATTTATTCAACCAGCTAAGCT
Source organism: Bungarus multicinctus (assembly GCA_023653725.1). Lineage (NCBI taxonomy): Eukaryota > Metazoa > Chordata > Lepidosauria > Squamata > Elapidae > Bungarus > Bungarus multicinctus. The sequence continues at coordinate 19,245,891 of CM042843.1, forward strand.
TGGGGCAAAGTTGCTTAGCATATGAAAAGCCAGTTTTATGTATTCCCTACGTTAACACCTCACCTCTTCTGCAAAGAGCTCAAGAAATCTTCTGCAACCTTCTCCTGTATTCTATGACTAAAACCCCTGTCAAATAGGAGTAGCCAGATGATCAGCCTATTAATTTTATAGCTAAATATTGGGTGCGTACCGAGGTTTTCTTAAGCCCAAAGCAATAAATTTTAAATATTTTGTTACGCAGGTTCTCAGATCAAACAATGGTGCTTTTGAAAGTATCAAGAAAGAGGGATATGAAACAAACCCTTGGTTGGAGAAAATCAAGCTTTATTTCTAAGTCATATTTCCCTTGGATTTTTTTTGCAAAAAGAAAAAAGAGAGAATAGGTGTAAGGAGCAAAAACGATTTTCCAAATGCTTTTCATTTCCTTAGGCTGAGTCTTGGGGAGAAACCAAATTAAACAACTCTTTACTTTCTTTAATCTTGTTGTGGGAACAGCTTTTCGTAACTGATGATTCTTAGTTTGGTTTGTGTAGTGAGTTTTTTTTTTTTTCCCTTTTCTTTTCTTGTTAACCTCCAGCCTCTGTTCCTCCTTTGTTCTCCTGTAATGCTGAAACAGGATGAAGTCACTTTGGATAAACTTCTGTGGGATAAAAAAAAAAATAAAAGCATGGAAAGCAGCTTAAACAACAGAAGGAAACAGAGTGGCTTGTATGAAAGACCTAAGAAGCTGGCCAGTTTTTTAAAAAAAATTTGACCACCAAAGTATATCAGCTACAGGACAAATTTTGTGAAGGATTGGATCTCCAGTTCAAAAAAGATCTTGTTTTCTTTTCTTTTTAAAGATATTCTTTAGATTTTGATTGCCTGAGAAATTAAAGAAAAGAGAGAGAGAGATGTCTTCCCAAGAGCTAAGAGATAAACTTGAGCTCGCCGGCAACTTTTCTGATGAAGATAATTGGTACATATATGAACCAATAGGAAACTCCAACGAGTGAGTATAAATGCTGCTTATTTCTCAGGTTTCATCCATGCATCGTTTTAACTATCTAGAACTTAAGGTTGTTGCTAAAACTTCCTCTCTGCAAAGGATTTGTGAATCTCCCAAATATTCTTTTAAAAGATCATTCTGGGTTTGGGAATATTGGTGTGCAACGTTGAATGTTGTTTGAAGCCAAGTTTGACATTTACAAGTTGGCTAGGAGGGATCAAGTTGTTTAGAAGTATTTTTCAGAAAACAGGTAAGAGGGTCTTGCTGGGTTTGTTAGCTGTTAGGAAAATATATCTCGTATTTATGGAAATCAAGCTACAGATATTTTGTGGTTAATACTATGTGAGCTTTTCAAAGAAATCCATACATTTACGATGGGGGGAGAATGGGACTTGACTCTATCCATAATTAGTTCAGCAGTTAGCCCTCGGATGGGATTAAATATCCGCATTTCTAACATAACTCACTAATTCTGCCCCCAAGTAGGATTAATGGTGCATAAGCAGCCAAGACTGAATTGAAACATTCTTCACTTTCCCAGATTCGACTTAGAGGGGTGCAAAACACAAAAGAAGCTTTGATGCTTTCCTGTTTTTTGTTGGTTTACATCCACTGCTATTAGTATGTTTATCACAGAATTCTAGAATGCAAATGTTGGGAGATATTCTGAGGATCACCTACCCTGATGTTTCTCAACTTTCATGTTGAGATTGGTGGATTTCAGTCCCCAGAATTCTCCAGCCAATCCCCAGGAGAATTCTGGGGATTGAAGTTCCCAGAGCTCAACATCGCTGCGACATTGAGAAATATTGGTGTAACCCAACCCCTTTACAGGAATCCATTCTTATAACCCTCCCAAGAGATTACCATTCCACCTCTGTTTAAATCAAGGGTCTTCAAACTTGGCAAGTTGAAGACTGGTGGACTTCAACTCCCAGAATTCCTGAGCTAATATGACTGGAGGAGGAATTCTGGGAGTTGAAGTCCACAAGTCTTAAAGTGGTCAAATTTGAAGACCCCTAGTTTAAATTTTCACAATATCTCAAGGCTATTAGTTCTGTCATTTAATGACTCCGTTAATTTTTCCTGGTGTCCAACCAAATCTTCTTCCTCATCATTTAAATCTGTTGTTTCTTGTCTTGACTTCCAGTCAACAGTTGGACAACCCCATCCATCTCATTCCATCCTGATATATAAGTTGCCTACTAAAACCCAATGCCATTCAATGTTCAATGTACTGGTCATTATTTTTGGCTGTTGCCAACATTCTGAACTGCATTTGCAATGATCTTCACATGGTCACGTGTGACACCTTCTGTCCACACCATGTTCCATTCATCATCCCATGGACCTCTCCAGATTGTTTCACAAGCACCAGGATTCCTTCGTGTGTAACTTGCCTCCCTCCTGCGTCAAACCACTGAACTGTAGGAAGAAGGTTCTTGGTGAAGGAACTTCAGGTCCTGGATTTGATTCTTCTTATTCAGTCCAGATCTTGGATCCTTTTGGGCCAGAGAGAATTTTAAAAGTCTTCTTTTTTTCCTAGTTGAACCTTCCTTGAGCAGAAAGTTGAAACTTCCCTCCACTTAAAAAAGTTTATTGAGTGACCATTCAAAATTACATCACTGAAAAGGTGAAAAGTGACCTACAACCAGTTTTCACACTAATGACTGTTGCAGCATCCCCATGGTCACAAAATATACTTAATGTCAACTCATAAAATATTTCTATGGTCTTTTTAGAACAACAGAAAGGGAGGGAGAAAGAGGTTTGAAAGAGCAGTGTGGTAGCTTGGAAATCGAAAGTGCATTCCTTACATAGTTTTTCAAAGATAGCAACTAGGTGACTGAAGTTTCTGCCCTGCAAATATCTAACCAGAGAGCATGATTAATGACTCTTGGCTATGGATGTGTCCCTTTGGAGAATATGGATTACAATACACTCAGGAGGTGGGGGAAAACCAGGGTCAAGGGTGACAATGAATGATATGTCTCAGAGTCGGCTACACCCAGGCCATGCTGGACATGTTTACTCCCAATAAATCCTTTGGAAGTTTTGGAAGTTTGACTCGAGACTCATGATTTAATTGGGGGTAACTGCCAGAATCCTGACACTTATCAAGTGACTCATATTTATGACCATTGCAATGTCCAGGAGTCCCATGATCCCCGTTTGCAAACTTCTGACCAGCAAAGTCAATGGGAGAAGCCAGATTCACCGAACAACCATGTTACTAACTTAACAACTGCAGTGATTCACTTAACAATGGTGGCAAGAAGGGTTGTAATATGAGGCAAACCTCACTTAACAGATATCTCTCATTTAGCAGCAGAAATTCTGGGCTCCATTGTGGTTGAAAGTTGAGGATTGCTTTGTACAATCATCTGAATGGTTGACTGATCCTACATTTTGAGCTCATTTCCATCTTGAATTTTTGTGACCTTGTCTCCAAAATTGTCCTTCAGAAGATACTAACATGATTGCAAACGCTGGTGCACCAGAATTCCTTGTCAACTCCTATCACCCTTAGATATTTCCCCTTGAAGGATCTCCAAAATACTTGAAAAAAATCTCCCCAGTTACTCTGAATCAGTGGTGGGATTAAAAAATTTAACCTCCGGTTCTCTGTCCTAATGATTTCTTCCAACAACCAGTTCAGTAAACTGCTCAGAAAGTTAACAGCCAGTTCTGACAAACCGGTGAAAACCGGATGAATCTCACCACTGGTCTGAATATATTCTGAGAGGGAACAAGCTGCAGGGCAACTATTCCACACACACACCCCTGATTGTACAGAAAGTCGATCTAGCAAGAGAGGTGATCTTTTAAATTCAGAAAGCTTCCTTCAAAGGCTGTAACTTTATCCGGATTCAGGCTTGGTTAACTCACAAGCTTTCGACTCTTGTTGAAAAGTCACACAAAGGGCTGTTCTCACCAGGCTGCTAATCCAACAACCTGTGTTCTCTGGAACGTAGTTTTTTGCTGGATTTTAACAGGAAAAAAAAAAGACATTTCAAACCCCCACTTCCTCTCACATTACCAGAGTGCCACAAAAGCAGTCCTGTGTTAGAAAATCTGTTGCTTGTTTGCATTCATTTGAATAAGCACCTTCAGTTACATTTCCATGCTACTCCATCTTCGTAAATCAAACTAACCGCATGACACGTATTAGAGCTCTTAATCTCTGCTCCCAGTCAAGCTTTTTGGCTTATGGGCTTTGGAGTTGCTTTTGGTTACTAAAATCATTCCTTTTAATTGTCGATGCTTTCCGTGAATGTGAGGTGTCTAACATCTATTTTAAAGTTGCTGTTTTAAGTGAGTCGGTTTTAGTGAAAAATTGGAGAGAGAGAAAAATATCTGGAAAAGAAAAAACATTTGGATAGAATGAAAGAAGCTAAAAGCATTGTTGTCAAATGCAGAATTTTTCTCTTAGCTGGAGGATATTGGTTTAAATTTGACGGCTCTTAATATGTTGTTTTCTGAGCCAGATGTGCTTTTTGATGCTTTCTTGCAGCATGGCTTCCAACCTTATCCCCGATTGCCAACTGACTATCCCCTTTGATCTCTATCACTGCAGCATGGCTCCGATTTCCGTAAGTATTTTAGAAAAAAACAAAAAACAAGTTTGCAAATGAGGCATTAGCCTCTGTGGGCCACTTCTCGAAGAGGTAAGAGGACAACAGGGGAGCAACAGTATCCAAAATACCTTACACAACATTTGTGAAGCTGATTGGAATCGGTGACCTACCGATCCATGAAATAGGCCAGCATTTCTCAACCTTGGTGATTTGAAGAGGTGTGGACTTCAACTCCCAGAATTCCCCAGCCAGCCATGGGGAATTCTGGAAGTGGAAATCCACACCTCTAGTCGCCAAGGTTGAGAAACACTGAAAGAGGCTGTTAATTTGATACTATAGTGTAGCTGCAAATATCTAACTTGATTATTTAGCCAAGAACAAATTACACCTCACTGGGGCTTTAGTCACTTCAGTGAGCCTAAGGAAAGTATTAATTTAAGGACATAAGAAACCACATTCAGAAAGAAGGGAAGGGAAGGAAAAAGGAAAGGAAAGGGAAAGGAAGATGGAGGGAGAAGGAAGGAAGGAAGGAAGGAAGGAAGGAAGGAAGGAAGGAAGGAAGGAAGGAAGGAAGGAAGGAAGGGAAAGGAAAGGAAAGGAAAGGAAAGGAAAGGAAAGGAAAGGAAAGGAAAGGAAAGGAAAAAAGATGGAGGGAGAGAGGGAGGGAGGGAGGGAGGAAGGAAGGAAGGAAGGAAGGAAGGAAGGAAGGAAGGAAGGAAAGGAAAGATGGAAGGAGAAGAGAGAAAGGAAGGGAAAGGAAAGAAAAGGAGGAAAGATAGAGAAGAAAGGGAGGGAGGGAAAGGAAAGGAGAAAGGAAAAGTTGAAGGGAGAAGGAAGGAAGGAAGGAAGGAAGGAAGGAAGGAAGGAAGGAAGGAAGGGAAGGGAAGGGAAGGGAAGGGAAGGGAAAGGAAGGAGGAAAGGTGGAGGGAGAGGGAAGGAAGGAGACCTTTTTCAAAGTGACCTCCTAGCTTTTCATCCAAATATAATCCAGGTCTTAACTGATTTAATCTTTTCTAACCTAAGCCAAGGTTAGCTGTTGTGACAGTCTAGTTTCATTCCATTTTTCTGGCTGGCTGGCTAACACATTTTGGACTCTTTCGACTGCTACCATCACGCCCTCCCCTTCTTGCTTTTTATCCTCACAACAGCCCTGTGAAGTAGACTAAGCCCAGATCGTGCAAGAGTTAACGATTTAGCATTTCTCCTCCCCCCCCCCCCCCCAACTTTGGCTGTTCAAGGTTTCTTTGGCTGTCTTTCTTTGTGTTGCCATAACAACTGTCTCCCCACCGTGAGTGGCTGAAGAGAATGGATGCCAATGTTTTATGCGTAGTGAAATTGTGGGGTTACCCCACCTCCTTTTAATATCCCTAGTTGGCAGCTGCTGAAATGTTCAGCTGCTGGAAAAGGAGTGTGGACAGATACGGCTTACAGTTTTGAGAAACTTTAGGACTGTGTTTTAAACACTGCAAAAGCCCCTACGTGCAGTGTGGCAGATGGCCCAATCAAAATTACGGCTGAGCATAAAACCATTTTATATTTTAAAATGCTCTTCGCCACTTGGGGGTTTATGGGAGGGTGTGTAATTGAAATGGAACCGAATCGGTGAAAAGAAACTTCGAATCGAGATGAGAAGTTATGGGAAAGCAAAGACTGAGAAACCAGAGAGAAAATCAGATGTGTTCCTGGCTGATGGTGGGTTTTGTAAAATCTTTGGTGCTCTCTCAGCTTGGTTGTTTCCTTGCAGATGTTTCATTGCCAAACTAGGGAACATCATCCTGAGTGTGTTAAGGGCCCCCATTTCCCAGCTATATTAACATCCATAGTAACCATTTTACTTAGTGTTGTATATATTTATGCAGTAATGATGTTAACTAGTATGGTAAGGAAACGTCTGCAAGAAAACCACCAAGCTCAGAGAGCACCAAGGACCCCACAGTCCTCCTCCTTTCCTTCTTCTCCTCCTTCTCCTTCTCCTCCTCTCCGCAAACACGACTCCCTTTTAGCACCGATGATGTTACCTGGTTGGGTCATGAAACGTCTTGCGATAACATAGTGATCCCTCCCTATGAAACATCATCCTTGCAGAGATAAGATTGGCCCCTATCTTGACTTTCTTTCAAAAGACCCTGAAGATGATTTTGCCAGCAGGCCCCGGGCAACCCAGGGGGATACGGAGCCCATCAAGTGGTTTGATTGTTGTCACCTGGGCAAGGCAGGTTCCTGGAGTTTTGTTGTATTTGGGGTTACTCTGCTAGATTAACCATGAGTTGAATGGCCATATATATTTGATAGATAGATTACAGATTCACAGAGTTGTAAGGGACCTTGAGGGTCATCTAGTCCAAACCCACCACCACCACCCAAGCAGGAGACCCTCCACCATTTCTGACAAATGGCAGTCCAATCTCTTTTTGAAAGCCTTCAGGGATGAAGCTCCCACAACTTCCGAAGGCAACTTCTGTTCCATTGGTGGATTGTTCTCATTGTCAGAAAGTTTCTCCTTATTTCTAGGTTGAATCTCTGCTTGTTCAGTTCCATCCATTGTTCCTCATTTGGCCTTCACATGCCTTGGAAAACAGCTTGACCCCTTCCTCCTCTCTGGGGCAACCCCTCAAATACTGGAAGACTGCTATCCTGTTTCTTCTGGTCCTTCTCTTCACTAGATGATAGATAGATAGATAGATAGATAGATAGATAGATAGATAGATAGATAGATAGATAGATAGATAGATAGATAGATAGATAGATAGATATGTGAGAGAGAGAGAGAGAAAGAGAGAGAGAAGAGAGAGAGAGAGAATAAAAATCTGGGTCATTAGGTGGATGGAATGCAATACATTTTGTCATTGTTTTTATTATATCTTCATTTTCATACCTAAGAACAGAAGGATAACTTCATTTGTATAAAGAATCAAGCTGTGTGTAAACACGAGGAATCTTGCCTTCCAGCTAGTTATACTCGTGATTCTCTCGCTGTTGGTAAAAAGGAAGAAACTCTATCCAGATTTTTGGAACGGAGTACCTGGACTATTGAGGTACTAACTCGTTCGTGCTGGGTGGGGAACACTTCTCCTTGTGGCGGGGGGGGGGGGGGCAGGGTGAGGGGGTCTTGCAACTTTGGAGCGTATTATCTTCAAAGCTTTCCGGCCGAGGCATTCCATTTGTAGAACTAATTTTTGTTTTGTTTTCTTCTGTTTATTCTTCCTCTCTGGCACTCTGCTTGTCGGCTTCGCCCAGCCCTATGAATTTCTTGGAAGACACGCAGAACAAAGGATTGGCCATTGCAGTCTTTGGCATCCTCTTCTCTTCGTTGTGCGTGCTGTTGTTGGACAATGACCCCCTGCCATTCATCTCCAACTCTTCTATACAGAATCGAGGTAATCTCGAAGGACTTCCGATAGGAAGACGGGGGAGTCTTCTCTAAAGTAGCCTCTTCACACACACCCCTTCTTTCAAGTTAGCTTTGTTGGCTAAGAATTTGGGGAGCTGTGGTCAAAGAGAGGTCAATAGCACCAAAGTGGATAGAAAATAAGGACCATAACCTTTTTTTTTTTTTTAAGTGGATGGTTAATTTTTGGAAGAACATTTGTGGCTGTCGTGCCTCTGTCGGAGTCTGAATTTGAGGAGGAAGACGAACAACTAACAGGGAGTGGGAGGGTGGCTCCGTTGACTGTGGGGGAAACTGGGGAAGGGCAAAGTCTGACTGGGCAGAGCAGGGAAGAGGTAGAACAAGAAAGAGGGAGTTCAGAGGAAGACCCAGGCCCACCCTCTCTTCATCCTAGGGCATGCAGGGAGGAACGGAGAAAAGAGCAACATGAGTTGCATGGCTTACGGGGGAGGAAAGGGCCCTGATTCCCTTCATTAGGCATACCTGGGAAAAGAGTTTAAAAGAGATGCATGCTGAGTGCAGCGTCTGCTGGGAACAAATGTTAGTTTGTCTTGTGTTGACTTTGGTTATCTGTGTTCCTGGCATCCTCCCAATCGTGTTGAGTTATTGCCATGCCTTCACATCTGGAATTCCTTCTCTTGCCCTGCCAGTCTAATGACCTACTCTTCCCTTGATTGGACTTATAGTTACAGTTTTTGTTGACCATGTTTTGGACTTGATTCTTCGCAACCAAAGGCTGTTCCTGGGAAAGTTTTTCTCCAGCCAGAAGGTAACCAGGACATTGGAGGCAAAGTTGGAGCTAATAAAGGGACTCCTACTGATTATTTGACTGTGTTGCCTTTGTGTCACGCCCCGGGTCATCATAGTGGCCTCCAAGGTGCATTGAATTTGTCATTCTGTAAAGAAAGAATATGGAGGACAAAATATATCCACCTTACTTGGAACATCTCCCTTTCTACACAAGCCATTCTGGTGCTTCTGACATGGGGATAAGATCAGCTGCTTCCTGATTATATCATAATTAAGAGTTGTGGTTAAGAGTTGTGTCTAATTCAGCATAATCATCTCCTTCTTCACAAGAACATTAGAAATCACTTCAATGGATCAAAGCAAGCTTGTATCATCCTTCCTCCCGGAGAGAAAGCAACACAAGTAGGCATAGAAAAAGAGCTACCCTACTTTTGACCCATGCCAATTGGCACTGAATGGAGGAATGGCCTTAAAAAAAATACTGCTTCTTTCCACCGTGGTTTTAGGTGAAGGAGCTCTCCAAATGAACTCAGCTCTGGTTTTTAAAAGCCATTTCAACTAAGAGCAGGAGGAACAGACAAAGAACTTGGGAGAACATCTGCCATTTCTGCCTTCTTAGATATTTTCCTTGTTTTGCCTAAGACAAGATCTCCCAACCTTGGCAACTTTAAGATGCATGGACTTTCAACTCATTTTCAATGGCTGACTAGGGAAGTCTGGGAGTTGAAGTCCACGCATCTTAAAGTTGCCAAAGTTAAGAACTCCTGACCTAAGGAGAGGACCAATCCAAGGTCTGTTGGCCAACAGTCATCGTTGTACAAATAAATGACCCTTGAGTTGCCTCCTATGGGAAATCTGATGACGTCCCTTTAGCAGAGGTCATGGCAATCCTACCCACTCTTGCATTGTCCACATGTCTTTCTGCAGAAATACTTGGGCTCTTAACATTAGTCCTTCTCTTTGATCTCTTTCTTTAGAGTACTGGAAGGTGCTGGCTTTGTTCTATTACCCTGCCTTCTACTATCCCTTATTGGCGTGCGCTACTGTTCGACACAGAGTTGGATACCTGCTTGGCTGCCTTCTGTCCTGGTGTCACTGTGTGTTCTACATCTGGCAAAAGGTGGAATGTCCTCAGTCATCCAAGGTAAAGGGGAAGAAGAAAGAAGCTGATAGGGAGAAACTGGGTGCAACTAGAGCAGAGGTCTCCAAACTTAGGCACCTTTAAGACTTGTGGATGTTGAAGTCCACAAGTCTTAAAGTTGCCAAATTTGGGGACCCCTGAACTAGAGGAACAGGTCTCTTGCCTGAAGCCTGGAGACTTTCTGCCCATAGGATACATCAAGGTTCTGGAGAAGTTTGGGACTCAAATTTTGGATTTTTAATAAATGCGGTTGGGCCAAAGAATCCAAATATATTAATTTGAAGCAATTAATAGAAACTTCCCAAGCATAAAGCCATTTCTGCCTTTATGATATTCAGAAGGGCAACCTGGAGACAACATCTGGAGAAGGTCTGAAGGCCACACTTTGAGTTGGGGGGATACTGATCTGGGGCCATAGTTGCATGCATCTTTTGATCATGATGCTTCAGAAGGTCCATGGTTGTTTGCCACTTATGTTTCTCTAACTCAGTGAAGTAGATTTTAGGATGCAACTACTACAAGCGAAATGTGAGGATTTGTCCCAGAAGAATGAGGAAGGAGCTAAGTAGGGAGCAAATTGTCAGGAATATATATGGCACTGGGCTCCTCCCAGATGGCTTTCAGAGCAGGAATCATTTGTTACCTGTACATTGGACAAAGCGGATGCTTTGACTTAATAGGAGTAGCAAACTGTCTGGATTTCCCATGGATTGCAGTGTGTTCTCAGCATCCAGGAAGCAGGGCAGAAAGCAATTATGTGCACAGCTTGTAATTAACATGGAAGCATATTTTGATTCCCACCAAAGGCCCAAGGAAGAAAGCAGCCAAGAACACCCCCTTGGAGTTCCAGAGGATCTGAAAAAAGGGGTGTGGAGGAGAGCAATTAATCCACTCTCTTTGTTTACGACTTTGCACCTCGAAGCAATTCACAGAGGATTTCATGAGAGGGACCAACTCACTCTTCAAATTCATCACTGCGTCGTCTGTTGCTATGGCAGAGAGTTCTGGCCCATAAACCACAATCCCTGGGTCTGGAAACTTCCCAGTGTAACATTAGCCGTTGAGAGATGGTGACCGAGATACAATTCAACTCCTCGGTGCTCAGTGGTAGCCACTTTATTCTGTCATTTTTTTTCTTCTCCTATCTTCTCAGATCTACAGATATTATTCCCTGCTTTCTTACCTGCCTATCATTCTGTGCCTCGCCATGCTGAGTCTTTGGTACCCCTGTAAAATTGGTCGAGAGCTTCAAAGAGGACACCAGGATGGCGGCAGAGAAGGTAACCATTCTTGACATCGCCCTCTCCAGCTCCAAAGGAGATGACAATTAAGACACTGACGATAGTGAATCACCACTAAACAAATGGTTGTAAGACAAGGACTACCTGGATGAAGTACATCCAAAATGTAGGAAAGAGAGCTCTGGTTTTGTTTTTTAAAAAATTCAGCTTTTTCCCTCTAACGACCTCTCGTTGATTTCTTTGTGTCAACCCAACCTCTCAGCCCCAGAAAAGTTGAGTCTTAATGTCCCTGGTGCAGAGGAGAACGGATGCCTTATTGTATAGTTGTATATATATAAAAAAAGCAGGCTGTTGGCGCAACGGTGTTGTAATCCCCTCGGACTGTTGTGTAAGAAACCCTGCTTTGCAAATCCAACAATAGTCAGAGGAATGCTTCTGGCGGAAATGTGCAGGCGGGTTTTCGGGTTTCATCAAATCCAACCGTTTATATAACCCTGAGATGAAAGGGAGGGAGGGAGATGGAAGGGAGGGAGGGAGGGAGGGAAATGGAAAGAAGGAAGAAAGGAAAGAAAGGGAGGGAGGGAGATTGGAAGGAAGGAAGGAAGGAAGGAAGGAAGGAAGGAAGGAAGGAAGGAAGGAAGGAAGGAAGGAAGGAAGGAAGGAAGGAAGGAAGGAAGGAAAGGAAGGAAAGGAAAGGAAAGGAGGGAGGGAGGGAGATGGAAGGGTGGGGGGGAGGGAGATTGGAAGGGAGGGAGATAGAAAGAAGGAAGAAAGGAAGGAAAGGAAGGGAGGGAGATTGGAAGGAAGGGAAGGAAGGAAGGAAGGAAGGAAGGAAGGAAGGAAGGAAGAAGGAAGGAAGGAAGGAAGGAAGGAAGGAGGGAGGGAGGGAGATGGAAGGGTGGGGGGAGGGAGGGAGGGAGGGAGATAGAAGAGAGGGAGGGAGATAGAAGAGAGGGAGGGAGACAGTATATATATGTATATATATATATACAGTAGATATATATATATATATATATATATACAATCTTCTCTCTTTTCCTCACAATTCTCAGAATGACGCCGTTCTTCTTCTTTCACACCAGATGTGGTCGGGCATCTGTGCAGCCATGTAATTAGCACCTTTGCAACTGTTATCACGACTCGCGGAGCAGATGGAGATTATGAGAGACATTTTTAAGGGGTGGCACAAATCAGGCCTATTTCTTTCATTTTATTTATTGCTAAGCAAAGAACAGAAAACACGGGGAGAATGCAGGAGAAAAGGCTCAGAGAGGCAGCTTTGTAACCTTGTTAGGGTAGAAGAGCAATTTATGCCATGAAGTTTCATTTTAATGTATGACGATTGGTGTAAATTTAAAGTGACAATAACGATCTTCTAAATTCTCGTAAGCCTAAATCCTTGGTGCTCTCTGACCAGGGATGTTTGCTTGCAGACGTTGCATTACCCAACTTCATCAGTGCTACTGAGTGTGACTTGCTTCCTGTTAATATATAGTGGCTTCTTCTTTCTGTGTTGGTGGGGTATATGGTTTTCTCTTAACCTGGGTATTGTTTTCTGGTTGATTGTTTGTCTGATGTTAATCCCTGCTTATCTGGGTATTGTTGGGTGCTGGCCACAGGGCGAGCTACTGAATATAAACAGGAATCAAACCCCACGCTCACTCACACTGATGAGTTACCTAGATGGGTAATGAAGCGTCCACAAGAAAACAACCAAGCTCAACAAGCACCAAGGACCCCCATAATTCAAACCCTGATATATAAACATTCTCTTCTATGGATTTGCTAATCTTCTGCAGCTAGCATTCTCAGCTGCAGTTCTACCTTTAAAAAATGGAAGGGAAGGGAGGTACTGGGCAACATCTGGAAGGGGGAAAGTATTGATTTCATGGATTTAATGAAGGCCCCCAAATTATTGGAATTTCTTCTTGAGTGCTTCCTTGTTTCCTTGAAGGATCCCGGAAGCAGCTATTATGAAGGCTATTTGAAGCACATCCTGGCTAAAAGAACACCCAAGAAAAGGTGAGACCTCCAATTGATCCCCCAGGAACTGGAGAATCCCAAAAGCGGACCAGTTTTGCATTTTGGGCAGTTCTTTTGAACTTCTTCTTTCAGCATCAATGGAGTGAAGCCGAGCATGCGTTCAAGCCTCCAATCCTACCTACGTACATTTGTATACATACCCCAAGAAGGTAATTCATTTCAATATATATATATATTCTTTTTCAGTAGGTTCTTGGGAGATATTGGAAGGGCTTAGGGTAGCTTGGTTTTTTTCATACCGCCACTCTAGTTTGGTGGTTATTCTGGAAGGATCTGCAGAACATCTACATCTTCATGACAGCCACAATATGTTCTGAAGCAAGGAGTTGCTGAGATGTTCTGTGTCTCTTTGACTTTCTCCTTCTCTCATTATGGACCTGTTTTTCAACACAATCCATGTATTGAACTCATCTGGGTCTGTTGCACCTCAAGTCTCACTAACCCTAAAAACATCCCCAATGGGCAAAATTTAGCTAGCACGTTTTTGAAAGCCCACGTGGTTCATGTTCTACCAATCAGAATATGCTTCTTGATAGATTAGCCATGGTTTTGTGATTGCAGGTTTCCAGATCCCACTGAAACTGACCCTCTCTCTAGCCATGGCTGTGATAGCTGTCTACCAGGTAAAGTACATCATAGTTTCCTCTCAACTGTCCACCTGTGGTAGGACCAGCCTACTCCTCTGTGTTCTCCTGGTTTGCAGGTGTCCCTCCTTCTACTTGCATCCTTCATCCCCAACATCCAGATCATAAGAGCTGGGATGACAAAAGAAATGACCGCACTCTTTGTCCAGTTTGGTCTAATTCCTTCTGAAAAGCCTGCCAATATTCCAGGAGACAAAGAGTTGGCAACGGCTAAGCACTACATCTGGTCCCTGGAAGGTATGTTCCTTCAACCTTGGACATCAGTGTCCATTACAGTACAGAGTTTGGCCAACTGCAGCTAGAATGAAGAGGGTTCTTGAAGAATGCAAGAGGTTAGGTCCAGGAACTCAAAACAGAGCAGAGTAAATGTCATGCCCCTGTCGGAATCTGATTTGGAGGGAGAGGCCGAGCAGCTGACAGGGAGTAGGAGTGTGGAAGAAACTGGGGAAGGGCAAGTCCGGATGGGCACAGCAGGGGAGAGGTAGTGCAAGGGAGAGGGAATTCAGAGGAAGACCCAGGCCCACCCCCCTCTTCATCCTAGGGCACGCAGGGAGGAACAGAGGAGGGAGCAACATGAGTTGCATGGCTTACGGGGGAGGAAAGGGCCCTGATTCCCTTCATTAGCTACAGCTGGGAACACTGTGATTAAAAAGGGAAGCAGTGCACAGCAAGTTGTTGGGAGCAAATTGTGAATTATCTGGTATCATTGAGGCTTATCTGTGTTCCTGACATCTTCCCAACTGTGTGTGTTTTGCTGAGCTTTCAAGTCTGCAATTCCTTCTCCTGCCCTGTCAAGTTAATGACTGCCGCATGGTTTGTTTAGATTTTTAGTTATAATTTGTAAGTACTTTGCTTTCGGACTGAATTTCCTCCACTTAAAGGCTGTTCCTGGGAGAGTTTTTCTCCAGCCAAAGATAACTTGGACATTGGAGGCAAAGTTGGAGATAATAAAGGGATTCTTCTTGCTTGTTTGACTGTGTTGCTTTTGTGCCACACCCCTTTGGGTCATCACAGTAAGGTGGCATCTGCTTAGAAGGAATTCAATTATCAATCTTGAGAAGGAATCTGGAGAGGACTTGGATGAGGGTCCTGCATCTGATGCAGGGATGGAGCCAGGACCATCTGGGAGTGGGGTGCTGCCTCAGAGCCTTCGGAGTCTGGCAGCAGTGAGGAAGTTGACCCAGGGAAGCCTGTTCCCAGTGCATGTGTGCACAGAGCTGCTAGAAGGCAAGAGCAGCTGAAACAAAAGGGGCGACTCAGGAGTAAGGCTGGAAGGTGATTGCCCCTCCCAAAAGGGATAAAAGTCAGGCCCAGATGACGAAACCTTTGCAGGAAGCAAAGCCGTTCGATCGATTTCGAGTCCTCCTTGAAGCTCTGTGTAATCTGCTTCATTTTTTTCTGGTACTTCTGTTGGTTTCTGTTATAATTAAATTGGATACTTCAGTTTTTGGCAGCATTCCACAGCACTGAAAGGTGTGTGCTTATCTTGGGGAACTGTTTAAGGTTAGCTCTGTCTGGGAATGAAAGCAATTCCCAGCGTTGCAATAAAATATTTTTTGCTTTTAAAACAAGTTTGTGTTACGTCAATTACGTTTGATGAAGCCTGGGTCAGAACACAACCACCTTTTGTAATCCTGCAAGGATCCCCCAAGACCTATTCTAAAGAGACAATTCAACAGTTCCACTTGACAAGTCAATCAGTTTGAGTCAGAATATCACTTTGGATCACGCAACTGAACTAAGTTGATCTGGAGATCTGACTCAGTCTTTATAAAATGTGGGACACCTGCAGAGAAGTCCATAAGTCTCTAACCCCTCAGGATTCATTTAGGTTGATGCTGTTGCAATTTGATTCTGCAATTCCATTCCAAGAAATGGGTGACTCAATCAAGTTGCCTTCAAATCAGAGGTCTGAATCATGGCTTCCAACGTCCTTAATATTTAACATATGTCAGCAAGCATGTTTTACACTCAGATGTGCTTCTGTTGAAAATCTGAATCAGTGCCTATTTCTTCCTAAGAACGATGGAGCTTTAGTCATTATCCGTGCCTTAAAAATAGATGTCTGGGCCAAGGCTAAACTAAACACGGGAGCCAAGGCATTTTTTCACATGTCCCTGGAGAAAACAGAATAATTTCAGAGATGTTTCACGGTCTGTAAAACTTCCTGGAATTTTAAAGTCCAAGATGCGTAGGATGTTTTTTTTTTTTTAATGTAATCAGGAAACTGTCAAAAGTTTGGGGAGATTGTCAGAAACAAGCAGCATAGAGAGACAACAGAAAGTTCTGCTGATGTTTGACCTCGTAAAGACTTCTGAGGACCAGGTGCGTGGAGTAGATGACCTGGTGATACAGGGAAACTGCGAAGAAGGACACAAAGGGGGTCTCAAACACAACAACACACAATAGCCTGTGGTTCCTTGTCACCTCCAGCTAAACTAAGCCCTGGGCAGGTCCTGATGGACATAGAGAGGCTGAAGAAATTAACTCTATGGGTTTTGAGAGATTAAAAACAAAAACATGTCTTTAGAGAATGTTTAGATCGCTTCTATAGATCAAATGTAGATAAATTTGCACCTCTTTTGCCTGACCCTCGCTGAGATCCCAGTGGGTTTTGTTTTGATCTTGAGAAAAAAAAACTGCAATCTTTTCGGAATCCTGCAGCCCTTATCTGGATCCCTCTCTGCCCATTCTTATTTTGCAGTGTGCTTCATCTCTTCCCTGATCCTCTCTTGCCTGGTGACCTTCTGCATGTTGATGAAGTCCTTGGGAAATCATAGGTAAGACTCTTCCCAGGGTTCAGATGTCCAAAGTACCACCACCTCTTCCTCGTCTTCTTCTCCTCTTCCTCCTTTTCCTTCTTCTCCTCTTCCTTCTTCTCCTTCTCCTCCTCCTTCTTCTGCTACTCCTTTTTCTCCTCCTCCTCCTTTTCTTCTTCTCCTCCTCCTTCTCCTCCTTCTCTTCTTCTTCTCCTATGCCTCCTGTCCTTCTCCTCTTCTGCTACTTCTTTTTCTCCTCCTCCTCCTCCTTCTCCTCCTCCTCCTTCTTCTCGTCTTCTTCTCCTACTCCTCCTCTCCTTCTCCTCCTCCTCCTCCTCCTTCTCTTCTTCTTCTCCTATGCCTCCTGTCCTTCTCCTCCTCTTCCTTCTCCTCCTCCTCTTCCTCCTTCTTCTTCACCTTCTCCTCCTCCTGCTTCTTCTCCTGATCACATGTTCTTCCTGTGTTTCAGGACTAACCTCCAGTGTCTCTACCGAGGGGCTGTTGAAAATGTTTTCTATCGTTCCTGCAAACTCCAACCTTCCCAGCAGTCTCTCGTATGCTGGATGCAATTCACGGGGTTCCAGATATCCTTTGCCTGCCTAGGTAACTGAGGAGAACTAATCACAACTTACAAGGTGGGAGGAAAGAGTAGTAAGTTGAAAAGAATATCCTGGAAGAAAGAAAGTCATGACAAACCGCACCCATACTGTTGCCGAGAAAACTGCATGGATGTGTCTTCATGGCCATCAGGAGTCAAACTTGATTTGAGGGACTCTATTATTTCCCTGGCCTTATACTCCACCTTCTGGGCAATGATTAGACCAAAGAGTGGAAAGGGTTCAGCTGGGAAGAGGTGATGGTGTTCTAGTGGTGGGATTCAAACATTTTTACTCCCAGTTCTGTGGGCATGGCATGGCTTGGTGGGCGTGGCAGGGGAAGGTTACTGCAAAATCCCTGTTCCCTCCCACCCAACTAACCTGCTTTCCAGCTCTGTTCTCCTGTGCAGGGCAACCAAAGAAGACCCAGCCAATCAGCTGGGACTCAATGGGAGGCAGAGAATAGATTGGGGCAGGGCCAGTCAGAGGTGGCATTGACCGGTTCTCCTAACTACTCAGAATTTCCGTTACCGGTTGTCCAGAACTGCTTCGAACCGGCTGAATTCCACCTCTGTGGTGGTCCCAAGGTCAGAACTGATGTCCATCTTTGATCTTCTTTGCAACCCACGGGGCATTTTTGTCTCTGTCGCAGCTCTTTTCATCCAGCACATTGTCTTCTTCATTTGCATCATTTGTTTCACCTTCCTGATCGTTGTCCCACTGCAGTCTGGCAGCAACATGTTTCTTTTCAAAATTGTGGTGAACTTGTGGTAAGTGTTCCACAGAGCCAAGCTCAGAAGGTAATATCAATAATGTGCCAGTCAGGCCCTTATGAACTTTAAGGGGTCCCAACCCATCTATTGACCTGTCCACCTATCTCCCTGAACTAAAAACTGCCAAGCTTGGCAGTATCTTTTGAATGTTTCTTTATGTAGTTGTTGAGTCTAGACCAGGCGTCTCCAATCTTGGCAACTTTAAGCCTGGAGGACTTCAACTCAGCGGTGGGATTCTACCAGTTTGCACCTATTCGCTAGAACCGGTTGTTAACATTCCAAGCTGTTCAGAGAACAGTGGTTAAAAGAAATTACTGGCCTAATCCTGTAAGGAGGGCAGGAAGGAAACATTCTGGTGTTGCTTACAGAAACTGCCTCTCCATTAACTCTTATTACGTTATTGGCAGGACTGGACTTCCTGTCTCTGGAACGTCTCTGGAGTTTTTTTCCCTCCTTTGCTAGTACTTTGCTTGTGTGGAGTGACCATTCAAAGTTACAATGGTACTGAAAAAGTGACTTATGACCATTTTTCACACTTACGACTGTTGCAGCATCCCCACAGTCATGAGAGGTCAGGCGAGGAGATGCGTGCCTCAATGTGAGTGATATTGAGTTGGCCACACCAGCCAATAACATGACCACCAAGCCATGTCCACTCAGTCACATGACCAGCTAAGCCATGCCCACCACCTAAGCCATGCCCACAGAATCGGTTATTAAAAAAATTGCAATCCCACCCCTGCTTCAACTCCCAGAATTTCCCAGCCAGCTGGCTGGGGAATTCTGGGAGTTGAAGTCCTCCAGGCTTAAAGTTACCAAGGTTGGAGACCCCTGGTCTAGATGATAATTGTTTCCCCAATGTCACACTAGCTTCTAATGTGATAGTTAGAACCATTACTATACCCCTAAATTGTTGCTTTTAGTCAAACTGAACAATCATTCATTGGATGATGGGTGATTTTGTTTTGTTTTTTCTAGGCCCTTCTGGTTGACCTTGGTTGTTTCATTCATTGTCCAGAACCTGCTGGTCCACTACTACTTTCTGGAACGGGACCATCTACCCAGAGAGTTGACCAATAGGTGATTATTAAATTATGTCATATGGAGAGCCCTCATCAACTGGCATTGATGTTACCTGGACATTTATCATTATATCATTGTAGCCAGTTGTGTATGTCCATGTGTGCGTGTGTGTGCTTTACTCATGGCCGTCTCTGCTTCCCTCTTTTGCAGGCGAGGGTTTTACCTTGTGACATACATGTTTTTCCCCATCAATGTGCTCCTGGGCTTAATGGCAGGAATCTGGCGACTGGTCATCTCGGCCCTTTATAATATCGTTCATTTCTGCCAGTTGGATGGGAGCCTGCTGTGCCGTGGGGTGGAGGGCTTTGATCCAGGTAAGGAATACAAGACCCCATCCGTGCCCCCCTACAACCAGCCCCTTTCACCCTGGCTGCATCCTTTCCATTCATTCATGATGCAGAGAACGCCATTCACACATGTCGTATGAAGTCTATGGAGATTCTGAGTCCTCCAGGTCATTTGATTCTCCCAAAGGTGCTTTTATTTATAGAGACCCCTCACATCCTGGACATAAATTGTTTCAACTCCTTCCCTCAAAACGACGCTGTAGAGCACTGCACACCAGAACAACTAGACACAAGAACAGTTTTTTCCCGAAAGCCATCACTCTGCTAAACAAATAATTCCCTCAACACTGTTCAACTATTTACAAAGTGTACACTACTATTACTGTTAATCTTCTCATCTCTCCTTATCACCAATCCCCTCCCACTTGTGACTGTAACTTTGTTGCTTGTATCCTCTGTTTCCTAGTATGATTTGATGTTGATTGTACCCTATGACTATCATTAAGTGTTGTACATTATGATTCTTGATTCTTAACGAATGTTCCTTCTTTATGTATACTGAGAGTATTTACACCAAGACAAATTTCTTGTGTGTCCAATCACACTTGGCCAATAAAGAATTCTATTCTATTCTATTTTTTCAAGAGGCAGCTGGAGTTTTTGGTCTTTTCTTTGAAGATGTTTTTGCTTCTCATCCAAGAAACTTCTCCAGCTCTGACTGGATGGAATATAAATAGAAATGGTATTCAGCAGGTTCTGACCCAGTTTTGGAGAAATTTTGAGTAGTTGGGAGAACTGGCAAATCCCACCTCCTGACTGGCCCCGCCCCCATCTATTCTCCGCCTCCCATTGAGTCCCAGCTGATTGGCTGGGTCTTCTTTGGTTGCCCTGCACAGGAGAACGGAGCTGGAAAGCAGGTCAGTGGGGTGGGAAGGGAAGGGGGATTTTGCAGGATCCTTCCTCTGCCATGCCCAGCAAGCCATGCCATGCCCACAGAACCGGTAATAAAAAAAAAATTAAATTCCACCACTGTATATAAATCATTCCTCACCATCCAGTCAGAGCTTGCAGATTTATATTCTGCAACAAATATACCTCCTTCCATTCCCCACTATCCAGCCAGAGCCAAAGAAGCTTTTTAGATGAGAAGGAAATGTCTTTAAAGAAAAACCAGAAAGTCCACTTGCCTCTTGCAAAAAAAAAAGAACCTTTTGGGACCATCCTATGAAGTCCCTGTAGATTTATTTGCAAAATCCCCATTCTCTCCCCACTCCTGGGTGAAGGTTACTGCAAAATCCCCCTTCCCTCCCCACCCCACTAACCTGCTTTCCAGCTCTGTTCTCCTGTGCAGGGCAACCAAAGAAGATCCAGCCGATCAGCTGTGGGCG
This sequence comes from Bungarus multicinctus, assembly GCA_023653725.1. Classification (NCBI taxonomy): domain Eukaryota; kingdom Metazoa; phylum Chordata; class Lepidosauria; order Squamata; family Elapidae; genus Bungarus; species Bungarus multicinctus. The sequence goes on from CM042843.1 coordinate 19,266,550, forward strand.
TGGCTTGGGTGTGGTGTTCTGTGGGTGTGGCTTGGTGGGTGTGGCTTGGTGGGCATGGCTTGGTGGGCATGGCAGGGGAAGGATACTGCAAAATCCCCCTTCCCTCCCCACCCCACTAACCTGCTTTCCAGCTCTGTTCTCCTATGCAGGGCAACCAAAGAAAACCCAGCCGATCAACTGGGACTCAATGGGAGGAAAAGAATAGATTGGGGGGGGGGGCAGTCAGAGGCGGTATTGGCCGGTTTTCCGAACTACACAAAATGTCCACTACCAGTTCTCCAGAACCGATCAGAACCAGCTGAAGACCACCTTTGCATCCGTCTCTTTCTTGCAGGCCACCGTACCTACTGCCAATATTTGAAAATCGAGGTCAGCCAATCACACCCAGCCATGAAAGCCTTTTGCCTCTTGCTTCTCCGTTGGCAAAGTGCCCAAAATATGCAGACCCTCCAGCTCAGAGATGCCGAAGAAGGTAAGAGTTCAATCCGAGGAGGACTGAGTCCAGGAGCTGCGATAGGCAGGTGGAGAAAAATGGATGGACAGTTGCCCAAAGTCACTCCAAACTTTCCTCTGAAGTAAAAGGAATAGTCCTCAAATTACGACCTCAACTGAGCCGAAAATTTCTGTTTGCTAAACGAGACAGTGGTTAAGTGAGTTTGGCCCCATTCTATGTCTTCTGGCCACCGTTGTTAATTAAGTGAACCGCTGCAGTTGTTAAGTTAGTGACACCGTTGTAAAGTAGATCTGGCTTCCCTGTTGACTTTGCTGGTCAGACGGTCGCAAAAGGGGATCACTGTCAACTCATAAACATTTCTATGCCCGTTTTAGAGTTGCCATGAACAGAAAATTTGAAAGAGCAGCAGTTTGGAATCGAAAGTGCATGCCATTCATATCTTGCAAAGATTATAACTAAGCGACTAGAGTTTCTCTAATTGGAGGACATGATTGATGACTCTTGGCTGTGGATGAATTACAAAACACCCAGAGTAGTGGGGGGGGGGAAACCAGGGTCAAAGGTGACAGTGAATTATGTCTCTGAGTCGGCTACACACAGATCATGCTGACATGTTCGCTCCTAATAAATCCTTTGAAGTTTTTGAAACTTGGCTCGAAGTTCATGATTTAATTAGGATCACTGCCAGAATCTTGACAATCGCGTGATCCAAGGACTCTGCAACTGTCGTAACTGTGAGACAGTTGCCAAGCACCTGAATTTTGATCACATGACAGTAGGATACTGCAACGGTCATAAGTGTGAAAAAGTGACTTTTTCCAGTGTTGTTATAACTTGGAGCAGTCGCTAAATGAATTATTGTAAGTCGGGAACTACCTGTATTAAAACGTTCCAGAGAAACAAGGCCAAATAATAATAATGATACCCTCGCCTTCCTCTTCAGCTCTCTTTTATATTTCTATCTTCCTTTTAAAAGATCTCTTTCTCTAACTTAACAAGGTTTTCTTTTTAAGCCTGGGATCAGATTGCACAAAACAAACCTATCAAATCAGAGCTGCCCCATAATCTTTGCTTCTTCTGAATTTCTTTTCTGGTTATTTTCAAGCTGACCCCCCACACACAATTTTTTAAGACAGAGGTCTCCAAACTTGTCAACTTTTAAGACTTGTGGACTTCAACTCCCAGAATTCTCCAGTCAGCATAGCTGGGTGGAGAATTCTGGGAGTTGAAGTCCACAAGTCTTAAAGTTGTCAAGTTTGAGGACCCCTGTTTTAAGACCATCTTTTCAACCTGATTCCTTTCTCAACAGGTATCAAACTCATGAAGACCACCAATTCAGCACCCAAAGCACCAAAGGGCCAACAGAACCGGGTGCGATGGCGCCTGGCCTACACCCTCCTCAACAACCCTTCCCTCCTGCCCTATCGCAAAGGGGCCCTCGCGGATGCGACAGCCAACGGGACCAAAGCCAGCCTCACCAAGCCTTGATGGAACCGGCAAGGTTTCTTGGAAAACAATGGACTCCCATCCGGTAATGATGGATGGATTCCATCACGAGTTTTCACCTGGGGTTCTTCAACTTCTTCATGCCTCTTTCAGGCTCGTGCGTCTATCCTGACCTCTTTGTAGACTTAGAAGATGACAAGAGGCGTAGTTGTCCTTCTTTCCTTTCCCACCCCACCACACCCCAGGATAAACAGCTCTTGATGGGCATGAAACCCAAAGCAAAGTTTTGGAATTGATCCAAAGCTGGTCTTTTTCTCTCCATAACAAGACGTTCCTTAGCGTGTATCCTCCTGTTTTGCTTTGTTTTTAACCTGTCAATGTTGCCCTTCACACATCTTGGGTTTCAAAGCCCTCTGAAGTGCTTGGTGCACCCTAAATCTTGTGGGGTTCACTTTTAGCAAGAAAGAAAGCCAAGGATGGTAGGCTTAGAAGTTAAAAGCAGAATAGAGACCAAAGTATGAGGAGTTTTGCAAATGCACATAATGGATTTTTTTTTTAATGTTAGGGGTGGGTGATGTTTGAGATGGAGAATTTGTATAAATGCATTGAACAGGCTGCTTTAACTTGTTTAAATTCCCATATACATTGTTCCAGGTTGTCTAGATGTTTAACACAGTGGCCACCATTCCTCAGTAGAATCAAGAGTTGTGTCATAAATATGAAGAAGAAGAAGACAAAAGAAGAAGCTAGACAATCAAAATATATGCACAAGAGAAAAAAAAACACATTTCAGACTTTTTAATCCCTCTAGTTCTAATAGGTTACATTGAGAAAGTCCCTACATAGTTGAGTCTTTTTGACAATCCCTCTTCATGTCTAGTTATGGAGTTGCTTCTCCTCATTCTTACCTTGACCAAGTAGGGTTCCCGCCCATCTCCTTTCAATTTAAAACAGCTCCAATTTCAGGAGCTGGCCAGATGACTTCTGCACATCTAATGAATGTTGAGTAATTATATAATACAGAAACCTGGTTTCTACTATGATGAATAATAAATGAAACCTCATGGTTAGTCTCTTGGAGAAGGTGTGCTATTGTCTTCTTCTGCACTTCAGAGGCATCTCTCTTGGCCCGCCAGACGTCGAATACTGGAAGGAGGCATTTGATGGAGAGATTGTTTTGATGATGTTGGGACTTTAAAAAAAATAAAACTGGATAGAGAAATGTGTGTGTGTAAATGTGTATCTGGTTTGCTGCAAAAGATCTTTTCCAGGTCTTGCCTGTTTAAAAGATCAGAGAGCAGGAATAGAAGAAGACTTCCAGAAGTACACCACCGTTGACTTGGAAGACTGTAGCTAGATTTTCCATTTCCCAATCTGGAGAATGTGTAGACCATCCCTTGCTTGCAACTTCTCAGGATGTTTTGGAAGAGACTGTCAACTTCCACCTTATGCTGGCTTGTGTTTCACTGCTATGTGGTGACAGAACTGTGAAGAGGGGTAATGCTTGGGGAAATGAAAGTAAGTACTGTGTCTCCTTAAGATGCTGCCTAAACATCACCCATCTGGAAGAGGGAGGGAGTTGCATACCAAACTCTGCTAGGACTGACCGTTATGAAAACATCTTGCCTGAAACGTGGTTGGTTACACCAGGGTGGGCAGTAAGAGACAGTTAAGGGAGAGAAAAGTAGAACTTAGCGATTTTGGCCTGAGATTCTCAGTTCTGGCTATACAATATTGCCATACACTTGATCTCTAATAAAATTATGCCTTTCTCAACAAATGGAGCTAAGGACCATTTCTAGTTAGAGATTTAAATTGTGCCAAGTCAGACACTCAGAATTGAGAATCATATGCCAAAATCTTTAAGTTCTACTTTCTCATCCTATTCTATCTCTGACAAAGTTTGAGCTTATATATCCAAAAACTCTCCACCATTTCCACCAAGTCAAGATAAGCATCCTCAAGAAATTAGTCACCTTTCCCCCCCCCCCTTCCCTTTATAATTTTTTTCTCCTGAGAAACAGTTCTGGACTTTCAAATCCTTGCCAGGTTTTGGACTGCTTCTATTTACCTAATCAAAGGGTTGCCTATCCATATTTTTGATTTTTTTTTCTGTCTCTCATTGTCCACCTGTCTAACTGTTTCTTTTCTTACTTGAGAATATGGGGAATCCTGCCCCAGTTCAAATCAAGATTCTTCATTTAAGAACTGAAGTGTGAAACTTTTACCTAAACTAAGAGCTGCCATGGGCCATCCTACAGAAAGAAGTTGGATTTTCTAACCGATGCTAGATTGCAAATGTCTTAGCTGTAATGGGCAAGCAAGCAGAACAGAAATAAACTCCAAAAACCCAACTGGCTTTGAGTTCCTCCATTGCAAATAGTCTTGGGCACGGTAGGAATCAAATAGACAAATTTAACATTTTCTTCGGATGTCAGGCCTTCTCTGATGTCACCAGTTTTGTTTGGATTCTTGCTGGCTTGGAGGTGGTTCTTGAGGAAAGTGGTGGGCTTCTCAGAGCTGGTCAAAGCCACGTGAACAAAAGCCTCACGAGAGCCAACATCATTATAGGCCTGGCAAGTATAAATACCTTCGCTGGCCTTGCTGAATTTGGTGACCGCCATGGATCCATTTTTGAAGACTAGAAAGCGCCCTCTGCTCTGCGAGGGACCTGCAGGATCTAGCAACAACTCCTCTTCTCTTTCAACGTTGGGCCCATTGATGGCCACGTGTTGATCAGCTGTCTGGATTTTCCACCTGATCTTCGGCGGGGGTTTACCCACCGCATTGCAGTGCAATTGAAGAGTAAGCCCATCTTTCAACTTACTGTTCCCCAAGCTGGAATGATAGACCAACTGCACTGAGGGAAGGGCACAGTCTAGCTTCAAGGATCTTCCAAGAACGAGTCCTTTCTGTCTATCCGGAGTAGCACATGTAACGGACTTCTTTTCTGGAATCGACACCAGCGTGCTCTGTAGCCATCCGTCCAACCACCAAATTTTACAGGTGCAATCAAAGGGGTTGTTGTTGATTTGCAGCTGAGCTAACTTAGGCATGGAACTGAAGGTCCCGTCTGAGAGAATAGCCAGCCGGTTGTCACTGAGCCAGAGAGAACGAAGATCCTTAAGGGACCGAAAGGCTTCTGGAGGGATCTTCTCCAGATGGTTGTTGCTGAGCTTCAGCTGTTGCAGTGATGTGAGGTTGGACAGGTCTCCCCAGGGGAAATTCATAATCTGATTGTGACTGAGATCAAGAGCTCGGAGGTGTACCAGAAAAGCAAAGGTGCCCTCAGCTATGGTGCCGATTTGATTGTAGGAGAGCCACAAACCTTGTAGTTTTGCCGTGTTGGTGAAGGACTCTTCCCCCAACGAGGCAATGTGGTTGACAGACAGGGTGAGCGTGGTGGTGTTGGAGGAGAAATCCTGAGGGACCACCTGGAGATCTTGATAAGAACAGTCTGCAACATATCGCTCGTATTTCTGCTTTGCTACACACTGACATACCTCCGGGCAGCACTGGATCCCCACAAGGAGCAATGTGATTAGAAAGCAGGTGAAGAGATCCATTGCTTTCTCCCCATTTAGCTGCAAAACAACAACAGTGGAGATTATCTTCCATACTTTTAACATCTGGTCCAACCCAACTATCGCCCTATAGCTGTATTATATCACTAAGGTTGAACATGGGCATCACCTGATGGGCCTTTTTGAGTGAACCAACCCGGAGTTTGCTAATCTAACAAATCTGGTATCAAGACTTCTGCCCAACAATTGTGTGTGATAGCAAATCCAAGTTCAACTTGTCTTGGATGTCTGCAAAAAAAATCACTCCAGTACCACTGGATGGATGAATTGATAATAGAAAACTATGACCATCAAAAATATATTGCAGTTAGCAAGGAACACTATCTCTAGTGTTATCTTGTAATATAGCTATGTATTTCTTATCTGGATGTCCTTCAACCTTTCAACTGAATCTTAATCAAGGAAAGATCCTCACATTTTTAAAATAATTATGAAATAAGTCCTTTGCATAGACTGTGAAAGCTAAGACATAAATCTTAAGTAGTATAGTAACCAGTTTAAAATTTCCCACTACCAGCTCTCTTACTTTAAGGTTCTCATATCATGAGGTTTCTTTCCATGTTGCTCTCACATTGTGCGAATCCAACCCTGTGCTCTGGTTTAGCACTACAAACCCATAGATTCAAGAAAACATCCCCATAAGCCACAGCTTCTCAATCTTGACAACTTTAAGATGTGTGGGCTTCAACTCTCAGAATTCCCCAGCTGGGAATTTCTGGGAATTTTTTTTTGGTAAAAAAAAACATCAAAACATAAAATATCAACATAAAACCAATCTTCCAAAATACAGCGTGTTGGTTGATACATTTCTTTCATGCAATGTCATAGTATCAACAGTCTTCCCCTTCCAAACATACATTCATATTACATAAGTCAACTATACTTATATTATATTATATTATATTATATTATATTATATTATATTATATTATATTATATTATATTATATTATATTATATTATATTATATTATATTATATTATATTATATTATATTATTATATTATATTATATTATATTATATTATATATATTATATTATATTATATTATATTATATTATATTATATTATATTATATTATATTATATTATATTACAGCACATCACAACATATCATATCATATATCATATCATATTAAATTATATCAAATTATATCATATCATGTTATATAATATCAAATTATATTAAATTATATTAATTTATATTAATTTATATTTATTATATTAAATTATATTTATTATATTAAATTATATTATATTGATTATATTATGGTATCATTATTGTATCATTATTAGACTCAACTATAAATTTACATAGTTCTTATCGAGCGAATCTAAGTTTTAACAAATCTGGGAACATTCAATTCATTTCATTATGTTCAATTATATGATATGATTACATCGTATTATCTTACATATTATCCTATTCCTTTTTATAACATCTTTTACTTCTGGGAATTGAATTCTACACATCTTAAAGTCACCAAGACTGAGAAACACTGCCATAATCTATTCCCAATGAATGTGCTTCTTTTGTTATCTTGTTGAACTGCTACGCTGATTTCACAATTCTGTTGGGAAAAAATATCTTTGCCAATTAGCATTTGTCTAGCTGAAGATGTGCCTTACCGTAAAAAGGATGACTCTGTGTCTAAAAGAAGGAGAATTTTCTTGTAGATCATCAACACCTCACCACAACACCTTTCCAACACTCTCTTCTTTCACACTCCCCAAGGACAATGGCCTCATTCTGAGCTTATCCCAATACATGGAGTTTGGGAGTAGAACTCAGCAGCTAACAGGTAAAGGGAAAAGCCAGGATTTCAGGACTTCTTGTATTTTTTATTTTTTGTTAACCGCATCCTGGAACTCAAATTACACATTTTGGTTGTCACTAATGCAACGGGACAGTTTCCCCTGGACTTTGCTGCTTAAGAAGTCTTCTTGCCCACAAGAACTGGAGACTTGTCATACAAGCCTTCAGAAATTCATGGCTACCCTACTACAATATAGTTTGTGTAGGGCTGCCCTTAATGTCCTTCAGGTTATCTCCAGAAGTGGTGGGTGCTCAACAGAAATGGGAAAGGGGTTGGACTAGAAAATCCAAAATCCCTCCCAACTCTGTTGTTCTGTTAGGTTCTGCCTTCTGTAAGGGTCTTCATGAGGAGTGAGTGGCACCAGCATCAATGCTCCGGTTTTCTATTGCTTTATAGGTTTCAATGAAGGAGAAGGCTGGGTAGGGATCTTCACCAGGGTACCCCTAGATTCCTAGGGTGCTGTAGTTAAATTCTTATCCTTCAAGAGGCCCTCCTGTGAATTTTCTCCAGTCTTACCACCACCAGTTTTAACATCACTTGGCCTGCTGCCTCCAAAAATTAGAACCACTGCTTCACGTTTCACACACATACACACTCTATAGTAAGAATGATCACAAAACTGATGAATAACTTAAAAGGCTGGCTTTTCCCAGGTGTGCTGAGAGTCCATCCCATCTGATAAGCAAGGGATGATGAGGAAGATGGCCTCAACATCTCTCTAGGTAGGGCCAAGGAGAAGAACCTCTTCTCCTTGTACTTTTCATTACTGAGCCTAGCAGCTGCTAGAAAGAATTCTCAACAAAATCCAGAGAGCAGACTCAACAAGTTTGAAATCCAGCCAGGAATTGAAGCCTCCAGGAATCACAACTGGGAGTCTAATCCAGCAAACTTTACAAAAGTTTGGTTCGTTCTCTGCTAGAACCCGCAAAAGAAGCAAATCTCATACCATTCCCTTTCCGCTCCGGAGTAATCCTTACTCCTTCCTTCCAATTCTTGCAGCCATTAGCCTCCTCCCTCAAAATACGCTACGCAAAAAAAAAGCCCAGATGTTTTCGTTCTCCCAGTTTCACAATTCCTGGCCCGAAAGCTGCAAAAAGCTGCGTCGCTCAGAAAGGGAGAGAAACTGAAAACTGAGGAAAACCAGAACCAATTTTTCAGGCGGTGGGAGTAGGAGGGAAAGCGCCCACTCAGAAAATAAGCACTTTTAACGACAAGCTTCCTAAACTTAAGGCAGGAAAAGGGAATATCGTTCTCTTTCTTTTTACCTTTTTCCAAGCTCCCCTGTTTTCTCTCTTGCGATGTTTCAGGAGGAAAACCTCTACAAACATTGTATTGAGCGCGGACACTACGCATTCCAAAAACATTAATAATAATAGAAAGTCCTGCCTCCAATTTGGCAGGAGTTGGAACAAGGGGGGGACGGGGACAGAGGAGTTGATTTTTTGCAGGCCTCACCAAAAAAAAGAAAGAAAGAAAAATATTTGGCTTTTTCGGTTTAATGGAAAGAGGCCTCTCTGGTAGGCAGCGTGCTTTCTGGGAAGAAACTGTTCAGGGTTGTCTCTGACATCTTAAAAATTTATTCCTGATGTACTGGATTTCCGCAGAGGGTTCAGATTGATTGAGTTTCCTTCCTCCTCTCAATAATACACCTGGTTTTTTGTGTTTGTTTGTTTACTTGGTTTGGGTAGCCATCCTTCTTGCCAAAGTGTTGTGTGCACCAAAATAATAGACTAACAATGTTGAAAGGGACCTTGGAGGTCATCTAGTCCAACTAGGAAACCCTGTACCACTTCAGGGTACCACTTCTCCAATGATGGAGCACCGACAACTTCTGGAGGCAAGTCGTTCCACTGATTAATTGTTCTCACTGTCAGGAAGTTTCTCCATAATTCCAGGTTGCTTCTCTCCTTGGTTAGTTTCCATCCGTTGCTTCTTCTGCTGCCTTCAGATGCTTTGGGGAATAGCCTTGACTCAGGGGTGGGATTCAAATTTTGAACAACCAGTTCTGTGGGTGTGGCTTAAGTGGTGGGCGTGGCTTAATGGTCATGTTATTGGCTGGGTGTGGCCAATTCAACATCTCTCACATCGAGGCACGCATCTCCTCGCCTGGCCTCTCATGACTGTGGGGATGCTGCAACAGTCGTAAGTGTGAAAAACGGTCATAAGTCACTTTTTTCAGTGCCATTGTAACTTTGAATGGTCACTCCACACAAGTAATAACAAAGGAAGGAAAAACAACTCCAGAGACGTTCCTGAGACAGGAAGTCTAGTCCTGCCAAGAACGTAATAAGGGTTAACGGAGAGGCAGTTTCTGTAAGCAACACCAGAATGTTTCCTTCCTGCCTTCCTTACAGGATTAGCCCAGTAATTTCTTCTAATAACCGGTTCTCCGAACTGCTTAGAATGTTAACAACCGGTTCTAGCAAATAGGTGCGAACCTGTAGAATCCCACCCCTGCTTGGAGGTCTTCTAGTCCAACCCTGTACCACTTCAATCTCCAATGATGGAGCACCGACAACCTCTGGAGGCAAATCGTTCCACTGATTAATTGTTCCACTGATTAATTGTTCTCACTGTCAGGAAGTTTCTCCTTAGCTGCAGGTTGCTTCTCTCCTTGTTTGGGTTCCATCCGTTGCTTTTTCTCCTGCCTTCAGGTGCTTTGGAGAATAGCCTTGACTCCCTCTTCCTTGGGGCAGCCCCTGAGATATTGAAACCAATAAACACCCATAAACAATAACTAGAAGACCTATGGTCTGTTGGCTTCTCTTTCACAAAGTCTCAGATGATTAAATTTAAAATTGCTCACAGAGTCGATTCAGAGGATATCTGTACTCCATGGCAGATTTTCACTCCTGCTTTCTGAGACCCCTCCCCCACTTTCCTTTGTACATACTCACTTAAAAATTCACACATTTTTCTGTCTCCTCCAGGCTGTAAAGCACAGATGGGGAGGAGTAAATTAAGGGGAGATTGTCTGTCTCCCCGATGAATAACAGATGAAGTAGACAAGTCTCTAATAACCTGACTCACCGGATGCTTCGGACCGAAGTAATGTCTCTTCAACGTAGACAAGACATCCTAAAGCATATAATTTTTTTTAAAAAAAAAAACCTACTCTGCTTTCTTCTTCTTCTTTTTGTAAGATGACTACAAGGGCTAGTTCAGCTTATGTGGGAAGGGAAAACAATCTGTTGGCTCTGCATGAGGTTGTGTGTCTTCAGTGTCTCAGGCAGAAGATGTGGTAGGCTGGACATTTCAACTTTTAGGAGGCCACGAAATCCATTTTTAAATGGATTTCATCACTTGGAAACCTGACACCACGTGTCATTTCCTTGCCTTGCCTTTTGAGCTTGCTACCTTCTGGTTTGGTGTTCATCCACCATTGTTGATAGGACACAGAATATAGGAAAACTAGCTCGATACCCATGCTTCGCTACGAAACTATGTTAGTTTTGGGGGAGGAAAATAAGGAGAGAAAAATTCTGCCTCTGCCTACCAGCATCCATCGGTATTCATCTGGCTAGCGTCCTGTCAGTGTGTGAGAGAGTTGAGGGCTGTTTGGAAACTGAAGCAGTATTTGCTGTATGAGCAAGAAGGAGACAGCAAGGAAGCTGGGCATGGCTTAGCTCAACTGTTCTATACTAAAGATGGTTACTGCTGTGAAACTGAAACTGAAACTCCTCTCCTCTGCTTGTGTTTTGCATTTGGGAGAGATTTTTTTTTCAGCTGAGGAGGGGGAGTAGAACTCCTTAGCATCAGAGCATGCTAATAACAATAATATAGGAAATACTGATGCTCTGATGGTTGTTTTGAAAAATCCTTTCTTAGTGATCCCCTAGAAGCCAAAAGGAACATACGTGCCAAATTTCAAGTTTGTAGGCTTTACAGTTCTGGAGATTTTGTGATGATGCGTGAGTGGTATTTCGCCTTTTTTACCCTCCCATAAGGTATAAAAGACAGGCAAAGGTAGAGAAACCTTTGCAGGAAGCAAAGTCATTCACTCTATTCAGATTAAACCTTGAAGCTCTGTGTGGACTTTGTACTTCAGTTGGTTTTTTTTACAGTTCATTCGGCACTTTAGTTGTTGGCAGCAATTCAAAGGAGAGAAAGGTGGATGCTTATCTCGAGGGACTGTTTGGGACTCATTACCGGCTGGGAATGAAAATAATTCCCATCACTGAGATAAAAAAAAGAGTCGTTTTAACTAAGCAGGTGCTTAATTACGGTCTCAGGAAGCCTGAGTCAGAACACTTGGCAACTTTAAGACTTGTGGACTTCAATTCCCAGAATTCCCCATGCTGTAGCCCCTGCCCTCTAAAATATTTCCCCTTCAGATATCAAAAGGACCCCAAGCCTGTTGGTCTTGAAGAAGACTGGGTTGTGTGCCTGAGCCTGGAACCTCAAGTGTGTTAAGGTCTCCTTTCTTTGCTGTATTAACATCCATAGTAACAATTTTACTTGATGCTGTACATAATTGTGCACTGATGATGTTACCTAGTTGGGTCATGAAACATCTGCAAGAAAACCACCAAGCTCAGAGAGCACCAAGAACCCCACAGTTCTCTTCCTCTTCCACTCTACTACATACCCTGCTCCCTTCTAACACTGGTGATGTTACCTAATTAGGTAATGAAATAGCTGCAAGAAAACCAATAAGCTCAGAGCTTCTGTAAATAAGCAGAGAGAAAGTCCCACTCTCTTCTAACACTGATGACGTTATCTAGTTGGGTAATGAAATGTCTGCAAAAAAAGTTCAGGAAGCACCAAAGACTCCACAATTCAACCCTGAGCTACAAATAATTCTCCTCTAAAGATATATTTATTTTGTTCTCTTTTCATCGTTTGAATTGTTTTTATGTTTTATGATGTACACTGCCTCGAATCACTTGTTGAAATGGGCAGCTATAAAAATCAAATGACAATAAAATAAAATAAAATAAAAACTTGCCTACTATTACTCTCCCAAAAAACCTGTACGTATACCTTCATCTAATCAGCAGGAGTGAAAATTGACTGGAAGGCATTTATCTTTTACATAAAGGCTGTGTTTCTCTGAAGAGACATTTGTCATCTTCCCTCGTCTTTCTTCTACTTCCCGGTAGTCTCAAAGGGATCCATGGCACATCCTACAATTCCAATATCTCATCATAGCTAGATTCCCCGGAGAATTATTAGGTGGGAGGGAGCCGAAAGGGAGAGAAATCTATTACTCTCTAATTAATTGGAGGCGGAGATGGCTGCGTTTCCTCTCTCCTTCCTATGTCTTAAAGCGGAAAACTCAATTAAAACGTGTCCACCAGAGACCATTTTCCTATAATGAGAAAGTCTACATTTCTAATGCACCATAAAAATGTTGATATTGTCCTCTGCTCAGGAGAAAGACGATTTATGCCCTTTCTGTTCTGATAGCCAGACTCCAAATCGACAGAGGCAATAATGATGATGATGATGATGATGATAACACTGAAGAAAGAAACAGAAGGCCTGATTCTTGCAGCCCAAGAACAAGCCATCAGAACGAATGTAATCAAAGCCAGAATAGAAAAATCTGCTGATGACCCCAAATGCAGACTCTGCAAAGAAGCAGATGAAACCATTGATCACATACTGAGCTGTTGCAAGACAATCGCTCAGACTGACTACAAACAACGTCACAACAAAGTCGCTCAGACAGTCCACTGGAACTTGTGTCACAACTACCATCTGCCTGTAGTAAAGGACTGGTGGGATCATAAGCCTGAAAAAGTGGTCGAAAATGAGCATACAAAACTACTGTGGGACTTCCGAATACAGACTGACAAAGTTTTGGAACACAACACCCCGGATATCACAATTGTGGAGAAGAAAAAAGTGTGGATCGTCGACATTGCTATACCTGGTGACAGCAGAATCGACGAGAAACAACTTGAAAAAGTCACCAGACATCAGGACTTGAGAATCGAACTGCAGAGACTCTGGCATAAACCAGTGCAGGTGGTTCCAGTGGTACTGGGCACACTGGGTGCTGCTGTGCCTAAAGACCTAGGCAAGCACTTGAAAACAATTGGTGCTGACAAGATCCCCATTGGTCAGCTGCAGAAGGCCACCTTACTGGGATCTGCTCGCATAATCTGCCGATACATCATGCAGTCCTAAACACTTGGGAAGGGTTCGACTAGTGATTTGTGATACGAAACCCAGCATGGTTATCTCGTTTGCTGTGTACACTGTCAGAATAAGAATGAGAATAAGAATAAGAATAAGAATAAGAATAAGAGGTGACAAATGCTTTGATTATTTTTTGACCTCCAGGATTTTGCCTGCAAAATGTCCCCGTCGTGCCCTCTGCTCAATTCTTAGACAGTTTCATTTCATTTAAAATAATGACAATCCCCTCCCCCATAAGTCAGTTAGTCCTCGGCTTAAGACCACATTTGAACTAGAACTAGAAAAAAAAGAAAAAAGAAAAAATTTATGGGGGAAGAAAAAAAGAACTAGAATGTCTGTGGTTAAAGTTTTAAGTGCATTGTTCCAATTTGATGACTTTTTTTTGTCACGGTTGTTAAGTGAATGACGCAGTCATTAAGCGAATCTGGCTTCCCCGTCAGAAGCTGGTGGGAAGACCACAAATGTCAATCAAAGCCCCCCCCCAGAATGCCTCAAACTTAATGAGTGCACAGCAGTTAACAAACACCCAAATTTTGACTGTGTCCCCATGGCGATGTTACACCGGTCGTATGTGTGAGGATTTCTAAGTATATAGCCCTCAGCGTATAAACATAATTGAGCCCTAAATTTCTGTAGCCAAGCGAAACAGGTGTCAAGTGAGTTTTGCCTCATTTTGCGACCCTTTCTTGCCACGGTCAATAAGTGAATCACTGCAGTTGTTCAGTTAGTAACACAGTTGTTAAGTGAATCTGGCTTCTCCATTGACTTTGCTTGTCAGAAGGTCACCAATGATCAAATGACCCCAGGACACTGCAACTATCATAAGTACATGCCAGTTGCCAAGCATCTGAATTTTGATCACCTAGGGATGTGTGAAAAATGGTCATAAGTCACTTGTCAGCTCGTAAATCATTCCCATGCCTGTTTCCGAGTTGCCATAAGAAGGGGGGGGGGGAAAGATCTGAGGGAGCAGTGCGGTAGATGAAGGCCAGAAGCACATTCCACACTTATCTTGTGAAGTGTCATGCCCCTGGTGGAGACTGACACTGAGGGAGAGGAGGAACAGTTGACAGGAAGTGGAAGTGTGGCTCCGGAGGTTGTGGAGGGAACTGGGGAAAGGCACAGGCTGGCTGGGCAGTCAGAGGAGGACCCAGGCTCATCCCCTCTCCATCCTAGGGCACGCAGGGAGGAGTGGATAAGGGAGAAACATGAATGGCATGGTCTATGGGGGAGGAAAGGGCCCTGAGCCCCTTCATGGGCTGCAGCTGAGAAGACTGTTTAAAAGGACAAACTGCACATGGCCCAATGCTGGAAGCAAAGCATGAAATAATTCTAATCTGTCAGTTCTTATCTGAGTTCTGGCGTCCTTCCCAGTGTGTGTATTTCGATATCTGCGGACGTCTTCAAGCCCTTATCCTGCCTTGTCTCACTAATTGCTTCCGTGTGGTTTGTGTTGTTTTTTTCTATTTATAATTTATAGGTATTTTGAGTTTGAACGGCATTTCTTCCTTTTCGCAACTGTTTTGTGAGAGAGTTTTTTTTCTCCAGTCAATGATAATTGGACCTTGGAGGCCAAGTTGAAGGAATTAAAGGGACTTCACCTGTTTTTGTGACGGATTCCCCAAACTTAGTTAGACCTAAATGCTTGATTCAAAAATACACCCAGATCAATCCAGATTCTATGGAACATTCGGGGTTTCCATGTTCATTTTAAAAGCCAGTTTGCTCCCATTTGGTACGGATCCCTTCAGAAGGTAATGAAATTCATTTTCCAAATCTTTTTAAAAAAATATTTTATTGAACAAAACAATTAAAAACATTGAACGTATTGAAGTCAGTTTGACATAACTTTTGGTCAGTATCGCATGGATATATATTTTCCTATATACAATTATTCAAACATATACATATATACATTTGTTCGCTCATATATTACATTTCCCAACCTCATTGGTCCTCTTTTTATCTCATACATTCATTTACCCGCTCAACAACTCCTTTCCCAACTGAAGACTTTTCTTCCTGCTCCCACCAGTGGTAGAATCGATCCCAAATTGTGTAACATGCCGACCCATCTTTATTTTTTATCTCTAAAGTTAGCTTGTCTAATTCAGCGCATATCAAGATTTTGTTTATTACTTTGTCTTCAATGGGTATGTGATGACCCGGAGTGTAACACAAACGTAACAAAATCCAAAACGTAAATAAATGTCCTTTAATGCCTCCAACGTGGCCCCACTGTTCAATAATTCTCAGTTGAAGATAAAACTTACTCAAAAATAGTCTTCAAAAGAAAGCAATACAGTCCGAACTTAATGAGCAGTTAGAGATGAAATAAAAAACCAAACAAACTACAATGAAGGAATTTCCACAACAGAACAGAATAAGTAATTACCAAATTCAAGGTATTGTAATTTGTAATTTATAATATATTTTAGTTGGCTGTTCACCGCTCTGAGTCCTTCAGGAGAAGGGCGGTATATAAAACTATTTAATAAATAAATAAGGAGATAACAAGGCACAGTCTGTTGGAAGGATGCCAACCAAGATAACTTCAGACCGAAATAAAACAAGCTTTGCTTCTGGCAACGCTGTGTTGTAATCGTCTCTCTTATATACTATTCTCCCCAGCTGCAACTAATGAGGGGGATCATGGCCGCTTCCTCTCTCGTAAGCCAAGTTGTTTCCTTCTCTGTTCCTCCCTGCGTATCCTAGGATGAAGAGGAGATGGGCCTGGTTCTTCCTCTGACTGCCCAGCCGGCCTCTGCCCCTCCCCAGCCTCCTCCACAACCTCCAGAACCACATTTCCAGTCTCTGTTGGCAGTTCCTCCCCTCCCTCAGAGTCCGACTCTAACAAGGGCATGACAGGTTTGCCTGTCTCTTTCCAGTTCTGAATAAATGCTATCTTTGCTGCAGTAATAATATGTGTAATCAAATATAGCTCATCCTTATTGTATTTTTTTTTTACACGATTCCTAATAGAAAGCATTCTGGTACATGATCTAATTTAAAACCCAGCATTTCCTCCAATCACTTCCCTGTCCTGAGCCAAAATTCTTCTGCTTTTTTGCAGCTCCACCATGCATGGTAATAGGTTCCACGTTCCACAGAGCATTTCCAACAATTTGGGGATTGGCTTTTATACATCTTAGCCAATCTGGCTGGTGGCAGTCGATCTTCCAAATCTTATTGGATCCTTCCATGGAGAGACAGGGAGATGCCCCCTACAAACACACACACACACTTATGGATGGTGTTTTTAATCCGACGGCCAATTTACAAGATCACGAGCTGCAAGAGAAGATTTTCGAACACATCTCTTTGGACAAAGAAAATTGCCTTTTCCTAATACCTCACTGGGTTATGGGTGAGAATATCGATGCCATGTCTTTTCTCACAAGCAAACACATTTCTTGCAAACCAGGGCTACAGTGTGAATTGAGAATGCACAGCAGGTTCCAGCTGGATGATACTTCTGAATTCTAACAGGAAGGAAGGAAGGAAGGAAGGAAGGAAGGAAGGAAGGAAGGAAGGAAGGAAGGAAGGAAGGAAGGAAGGAAGGAAGGAAGGAAGGAAGGAAGGGCACTTTCAATAGCACTTAGACTTTCCAGCCCTCTCTAAGCGGTTTACAGAGTCAGCTTCTTGCCCCCAACAATCTGGGTCCTCGTTTTACCGACCTCAGAAGGATGGAACTATGAGTCAATCTTGGGCCAGTCAAGATTGAACTGCTGGCAGTGGGCAGAGTCAGCCCACAATACGGCCTTCTAACCATTGCACCACCACGGAAGAAAGGAAGGAAAAAAGGAAGGAAGGAAAACAGCAATAGCACTTAGAATTATATACTTCCTTCACACTGCTTTCCAGCCCTCTCTAAGAGGTTTATAGAGTCAGCCTCTTAACCCCAACAACCTGGGTCCTCGTTTTACCCACCTCAGAAGGACAGAAGGCGGAGTCAACCTTGAGCCTGGTAAGAATTGAACTGCCCAATTGCAGGCAGCTGGCAGGCAGCAGAAGTAGCCTGCAGTAATGCACTCTAAGCACTGTGCCACCACAGCTCATACTTCCTCTCTTCCAATCTTCCTCTCTTTAAAATATATATATATATTTTTTTTCTTAAAAGGGGACCGGCTGCCCAATTTAAAACCCCTGCTGATTGCCATAGAAGCTTGCCAGATCCCTGCTTCCTGACTGTGTTATCCCAGAGAGATTTTCTTTCAAAGAGAAAAGAAAGAAAAGAATGAAAGGAAGATTGAAATAGACGTGAGGCATCTCTGCCAAGGCAGCAACTTGCTGCTTCCTGCCTCCTGTCTTCTGCAAATTAGCTCAGCTTGAAAGCAGGAAGAGAAGCCAAGGGCCGCATCTGCTCTGCAGCTCCCACCGTGAGAAGCAAGGCTTTCGATGATCCGATTCTGGGGTGACAATCTAAAGCGGGGTGTGTGTATGTATGTGTGTGTGTGTGTGTGTGTGTGTGTGTGTGTGTGTGCTTCGTTTCACAACTGAGGTTCCAGCTGTTGGGTTGCTTCCACCTTCATCATTGCATGGAACTGGTTATTTGAGAGGCAGTTTGGTCCAGTGGGAAAGGCACCAGATGCGGAACCAGAAGATGGTGAGTTCTAGTTCCGCCTTAGGCATCTAAGATGGATGGGTGGCTTTGGACCAATCAACAGGAGATGGTGAGTTCTAGTTCCGCCTTAGGCATGAAATTCGGCTGGGTGATGTTGGGCCAATCAACAAGAGTCAGTGAGTTCTAGTTCCGCCTTAGGCATCTATGATGAATGGATGAGTTTGAGCCAATCAACAGGAGATGGTGAATTCTAGTTCTGCTTTAGGCATGAAATTCAGCTGGGTGGCTTTGGGCCAGTCAATAGGAGACAGTGAGTTCTAGTTCCGCCTTAGGTAGTAGACCAAATATGACCAATGACTTTAGGCCAATCAACAGGAGATGGTGAATTCTTGTTCCACCTTAGGCATCTAAAAGGCCAGGTGACTTTGGGCCAATCTCCAGGCGACCATGAGTTCTAGTTCTGCCTCGGGCATAAAAGCGGAGTGGGTGGCTTTGGGTTCAATCTCTCTCTTTCAGCCCAGCCCATCTCACAGGATTGTTATTGTGAGGAAAATCGGAGGAGGGCGTATGCAGAGCTTGGTTGTTTTCTTGCAGACGTTTCATTCCCAAACTAGGCAACATCATCAGTGCACTAGCTGGAAAATGAGACGTTGGCAAGGAAACCACCAAGCTCAGAGAGCACTGAGGGCCTCCCAGTTCAACCCTGACCTATAGATATTGTCTTCCCACTGCCGGAAGAAAAACCTGCAGCCTCCTGCAGGGTAACTGGCGGATTGAGCCAGGCGAGATTTCACCTGCAGACATCTTTAGAATGGAAGCGTCTAAATGGCTCCTGATCATTTCCAAAGGATACGGTGCAATGTCTGAAACGCCAAGCAGGCGAGACGCTTCGGCCTCTCTCCAGCCATGGGAGCCCATAGTAACAACCAAGAAAAAAAAGAAAGAAAGGCAGGTGTTTGTTAACCTTTGCTTAGTCTCTTTCTGTCTTTCCTTCCTTCTTTCTTTCTCTTTCTCATTCTCTCTCTCTGTGTGTGTCTCTCTCTCTCTGTGTCTCTGTGTCTGTGTGTCTCTCTCATTTTCTCTCTCTTTCTCTTTCCTTCTCTCTCATTTTCTCTCTTTCTCTCCTCTCTCTGTCTCATTTTTTCTCTCTCTCTCTCTCTTCTCTTTCTCTCGGTCTCATTTTCTGTCTTTCTCTTCCCTCTTCTCTCTCTTTTCTTTTTCTCTCTCATTTTCTCTCTCTTTCTCCCCTCTCTCTGTCTCACTTTCTCTCTTCCTCTTTTCTCTCTCTCTTTCTCTTCTCTTTCTCTCGGTCTCATTTTCTGTCTTTCTCTTCCTTCTTCTTTCTCTCTCTTTTTTCTTTTTCTCTCTCTTTCTCCCCTCTCTGTCTCTCTTTCTCTCTCTCTCTTTTCTCTCTCTCTTTCTCTTCTCTTTCTCTCGGTCTCATTTTCTGTCTTTCTCTTCCCTCTTCTTTCTCTCTCTTCTTTCTCTCTCTCTCTTATCTCATTCTCTGTCCCTTTCTCTTGTCTCTCTCTCTCTCATTTTCTTTCTTTCTCTTCTCATTCTCATTCTCTTTCCCATTCTCATTTTCTCTCTCTCTTTTCTCATTTTCTCTGTCTTTGTATTCTCTCTCTTTTCTTTCTCTCATTTTCTCTTTCTTTCTCTTCTCTTTCTCTTTCTCTCTCATTCTTATTCTCATTTCTCTCTCTCTTCTCTTTCTCTCTCTCTTCTCTCATTTTCTGTCTCTCTTCTCTCTCATTTTCTTTCTTTCTCATTTTCACTCTCTTTCTCTTCTCTTTCTCTCTCTCTCCCCCCCCCGCCCCCCAGTTTTTAATTGATCATCGTGCTCAAGAGAAGGAGTGCCTCCAATGAACCTAGTTCTCCAAGGTTTTTTAAGCTGCCCTGAGCTCCTTGGTTTTAAAGTCCACTGAGACCGAGAGACTTTTCATGTGTGAATGTTGCTTAGCTCCCTCTCTCAATCCAGGTCCCCCCAATAAAAACAAAAGCGTGGAGCCAGGGAATAAAGGGTTGGGGGTTAGAGGAGCTGCAGTCCAGCATTATTTCCCACCTGGGGGTGTCCTTCTGCTCCAAAGTTAACTTACATTCAAGCAGACCCCGATGTTGTTTTTCCAGATCACTCTGCGGTGGGTTGGAGTTTTGTTCTATTTTTATTTTTATGATTTGGTTTTTTATTTTCACCTGTGGATCACCCTACCTGGGAAAGGTAAAGCTGGCAAGTGCGCCCACGCTCCTCCGGAAAGTCGTACCCAATTCAGAGCTCCCGGACTGGTTTCCCTCTCACTACAAATCCCATGTTCCTCAGTCAGCAGGGCCTAAGGTTGGGGATAATGGGGACTTTTACTCCAAGGCTCTTGGAATGCTTCGAGTTGGGCACCGCAGGCTTCTTGGTTGGTAAGCAGGATCTATTCCAATCTCCAGCCTTCACAGATCCAAAAGTACCTGTGCCAATCCACAAGATATCACCTACCTACCTACCTCCCCCCCTCTCATTTCTCTCTCCTCTGTCTCTCTCTCTCTGTGTCTCTCTCTCATTTTCTCTCTCTGTGTCTCTCTCTCATAGTTTCTCTCTTCTCTGTGTCTCGTTCTCTCCTGGTCTCTCTCTTTCTCTCATTTTCTCTCTCTTATTCTCTCTCGATTTCTCTCTCGTTCTCATTCATTTCTTTCTTGATTTTCTTTCATTTCTCTTCTTTCTCTCATCTATTCTCGCTCTTATCTCTCTCTCGTCTCTCTCTCATTTTCTTTCTCTGATTTTCTTTCATTTCTCCTCTCTTAATTCTCTCTCTCCATTCCTCTCATTTTCTCCTCTCTCTGGTTCTCTCTCTTCTCTCATTTCTCTCGTCTTATTCTCTCTCGTTCTCTCTCTCATTTTTTTCTCTGATTTTCTTTCTTTTCTCTCTCTTATTCTTCGTCTCTCTCATTCTTTCTCATTTTCTCTCCTCTGGTTTCTCTCTCTTTCCTCTCATTTCTCTCTCTTATTCTCTCTCTCTTTATCTCTCTCATTTTCTTGTCTCTGATTTTCTTTCATTTCTCTCTCTTATTCTCTCGTTCTCATCTCTCTCTTTTCTCTCTCTCGGTTTTCTCTCTCTTTCTCTCTTTCTCTCTCTTCTTCTTCTCTTATTCTCTCTCTCTCTCTCTCTCATTTTCTTTTTCTCTGATTTTCTTTCATTTTCTCTCTCTTATTCTCTCTCTCTCATTCTCTCTCATTTTCTCTCTCTCTGGTTTTCTCTCTCTTTCTCTCATTTTCTCTCTCTTATTCTCTCTCTTATTCTCTCTCGTTCTCTCTCTCATTTTCTTTCTCTGATTTTCTTTCATTTTCTCTCTCTTATTCTCTCTCTCTCTCATTCTCTCTCATTTTCTCTCTCTCTGTTTCTCTCTCTCATTCTCTCTCTCTCATTTTCTCTCTTTTATTCTCTCTCTCTCGTTCTCTCTCTCATTTTCTCTTTCTCTGGTTTCTCTCATTTTTTTTCATTTTCTCTCTCTTATTCTCTCTCTCATTTTCTCTCTCTCTGGTTTTCTCTCTCTCATTCTCTCTCTTATTCTTTCTCTCTCTCACACTCTCTCTCTCTCATTTTCTCTCTCTTTCTGTCGTTTTCGCTCTCTCGTTCTCTCTCTCTCTCTCTCTCTCTCATTTTCTCTCTTTCACTCATTTTCTCTCTTGTTCTCTCTCTCTCATTTTCTCTCCTTCCCTCCCTTCCCCCCCCTCACACATACATAAACACACACACACACACACAAAAGTTGTTGTTTTTAGGGCTCCCATTGTTTCCAAAGCGAGGGAGGGGCTCCCTTTCAAACCTTTAAGCTGAAACGCGAGCGCTGCGCACAAGCCAGAGTTCCGCAGAGCGTTCCGGGCGCCCAAGAGCGCGCGCGAAGTCAAACACCGTTTGACTTCCTTCCTTCGACCACGGAGTCCATATGGCACGTCTCTCTCTCTGCCAAGAATCGGGGTCTCCCATCGGCAGGCTGAGGTTCTAAGACCCCCCCTTCTTTAAAAAGCAGAAGTCTGTTCCAGCAAGCCTTTTAAGGCAGCAAACAAACCTTCATCCCGGAGCGCCCGTTCTCCTTTCCTTTTTCCGATTTTGGCACTATGGAACGATTAGATGAGGTGGGGTCTCATCCAGCGGAGCCCTTTGATAGACACACACACACACACGCACACACAAAATTCACCGATCCTTGGGGCCAAATCTTCGAACTGCCTGAAAGGAAACGCTTGCTTAAAAAAATCCTTTCAAAGTTGCTCTTTGAGTTTTAGCAATTTTAGTATTAACAGAATAACGGGGTTGGAAGGGACCTTGGGAGGTCTTCTAGTCCAACCCCCTGCCCAGGCAGGAAACCTTACACCGTTTCAGACTAAACGGTTGTGTTTTCGCCATTCTTTTTTATTTATGTATTTGTTCATTTCATTTATTTATTTATTTATTTTGGTAAACTCGACGCTTTCTCCCGTCCTCGCTACTGCCCCCCTCCCTCCCCCCCCCAATGATCGCAATTAAAGTCATGGCGCCCCTTTAAAAAAATCTAATTACTCCCCTCGAATTTTCTTCCTCTCTCCGCGCAGAAAGACACACCGGGGCGCACGGCCTTTTTTAAAAAAATAAAAATAGAAAAATAAAAATGCGAGGACTGTAGAAACGAGTAAGCGCTCCAGAAAAATGAAACGGCGGTCGGGTGCCACGCATTTCGTTAAAAAAGGGGGCTTCTGTAAGTTCCGATGAGAATTAGCGGGGTGGAGGCGGGAGGGTGGGGGAGAGGAGGACGGAACAGGGGGGGTGGAGTGAGGAAAGGGCAGGTCCCTCCTGGCAAAAGAACACAACCTCTTTTCCAAAATTGGCAACCCCCGCGCATTAACCTGGCGGGATTAACTTTACCGGAAGGGGAACAAAACCTTGTTTTGTTTATATATGCAGCATAAGCGGGGCATCGAAATATTCTGCATTTATATTGCAAAGATTTTGAGAAGAGAGAGGAATTGGGGTGGGGGGCCAGCGAAGAGGCAGAGGGTCTCGAGTTCTCTTTTTTCTTTTCATCCCTCTCGGAATTCAAACTACTGTACATTTCCCCCTCCCCCCCCAACCTTCCAGTTTGCCAAATAAGGATGCAACAGAGTTTTTTTGGGTCTGTTTTTATTGGACTTTCCATCTACAGAAATATACCCCTCTTGTGGCTGGGGGTTTGACTCTATCATTCATTCTTTTTAGACTTTAAACCATCGTACGTACAGTATAGAAGTGATACTATTTCTCCCAGCCCTGGAGAGATAGAAAAATTGTGCTGTTTCTTAGTTGATCTTTTGTTGTGTTTGCATTTTTTTTGTTGCTTTGTTTTCCTTGACAAAAGTCTAAAAAGATATACTAATAAAACCACAGGTTCATCGATGCAAAAACTATCTCGCTCCCAAAATCAGCAGCCAGACCCACCAATATTTTTCCTTATTTTTCCTTTCCTTTCCTTTCCCCTTTCCTTTCTTCTTGCCTTTCCTTTCCCTTCTTTTCCCTTCCTTTCCTCTTTCCTCTTTTTCTTTTCCTTTCTATTTTCTTTTTTTCCTTTCCAGTCTTTAAATGCCGCCCAAATACCAACCAGGGCAGGAAAGTTTATCTAAGCAACTATTCTACAGATTAAACGTTTAGGAAACACGGATCTTCATGAGGGAAACGCTTCAGGTGGGGGCCCCCGGGAGAGAAAATTCACGACGGGAGGATGGTGGGACTAAACACGGCCTGTTTCACTCGACTGAATGAGTCCACCAGCGGTCCAAAATGCACACAAATACATTGACACGTTTCTACAGCACGGGCTCCAATTATTATTCACACGGTCAGAGGAAACCTGCTCCTTCGGCTGGACCTTCCTGGATCTGGTGCCGAGCAGAGACCCTGACCCGGGTTATCGTCTTCACGACCAACTTTCCAAGCCGTTATGGGGTGGGAAGGCAAGGCAGTTTGTCCTGGCGGTTGGCCAGCTTACAACAAAGGACACGGGAGCTGTCCAGCAATCGCGACCTCCTGAAACTTAACAGACGCCTCTTTTGCAGGGGCGCCAGTATCTCAGGGACCCTCTACCCACCCAAACCCGGGTTTTACTCCATCCTTACCTTTCGTTTTCGACCAAGAAATGGATTCAACCAGAGTGAGGGAGAAAGGAGGGGGAGACGCGTGTCAACGAGAGGGGAAGGAAGGAAGGCCAACACTGAGACTTGTTGCATGCGTCGTTCCGACTTCCAAAACCGGGGTGAGAATTTCTCCACCGCTCAGCTCCCCCGACGGACCCCTTCAAATGTTGTCTGAATAGGTCATCCCCTTCTAAGAAAGGGACGGGGATAAAACACCCCCCCCTCAAAAAAAATCCCACCACAACCCCCCACCCCCACTACAACCAACCTAGGCTGAAAACAATCAAATATTCCACGCCCTTGTTCCAAGCAGAGACCCTTCCCAAGAAAACAGCCCGATGGATCCGCGGGGTCCGGCGAGGCGCGAGCGACTCCGAGTTTCGGGAGGGGAGCCGCCCGGGCCAGCTCAGCGAGGTGGGGGCTTGTAGTTGCCGTTGATCTCCTGGGCGATGGTCACGGCCTCGGCCCCGAGTGGGAGGCGGTCGCTGTATTCGGAGCCCCCTTCGAATTCCTCCGGGTTGGCTTTGGAATGGGATTCCGCCGGGGAGCCAGCCGCCAAGCTGGGGTCCCTGGCCAGCTGCCCCCCGCCCTCGCTGGCCCTCCGCTCTTCTTCTTCCTCCTCCTCCTCCTCCTCCTCTTCCTCCTCTTCCAGCTCCCCGCGTCCCACCTCGCTGGGCTGGTAGTTCTTCTCCGACTCCAGGTAAGAGGCGCGGGGGTCGAAGTCGGCCGCCATGTGCTTCTCCATCTGGTCGGCGGGGTTCTGCGCCCGGAGGATCAGGCGGTAGGTCTTGCCCTGGTACTTGGAGAGCAGGTGGCAGCAGGTGGCGCCCAGCAGCGGGAGGGTGGCCAGGGCCAGCAGGAAGGCGCTGACCACCACGATGATCAGCAGGGAAGGGACCTCCTTCTTGGTGCTGAAAACCACCTGCACCTGGCAGTCCTCGCCCACCGCGAAGCTCAGGCAGACCGAGTAGTTGGTGCCCGGGGCGAGGCCTCGGAACCAGTAGGAGTTCAGGCCTTCCTCGATCTGCGACCACCGCACCAGCGTCGCCGGCGCCCCGCGATGGCTCACCTGGCACAGGTAGAGTCGGCGCAGCTGGCCCTTCTCCCGGCCGGCGAAAGGCGTGATCTGCACCTTGGCTTCGCGCTCCGACACGTCCAGCGCGATGATGCCCAGGTCGAAACTCTGCGGCTTCAGCTCCGAGCTCTGGTTGAACGCGTGGTTGGAGACGTAGCGCGGCAGCTGGATCGGGGCTGCGCCGCCGCCGTCCGCGCCGCAGCGAGGCTCGAAGCCCGCCGGACGAGAGGGCGCGTGATCCCCCGGGTCGGATTCGCTGGGCTCTGCCTCGGTGCCGGTGCCGCCGCCGCCGGGCGTGTCAGGATCGCGCGCAGCGTCTGGGTCCGGCGGCCAGAGGAGCTTGCGCTTTTCCTCCGGCTTCATGACGCTGTTCTTGGACGCTTTGCGCTCGCCCGGCGGCGCCTTGGCCTCGGTCTTGGGGCTGCCGACGGAGTCCTTGTCCTTGGGCGCAGCGTTGGCCAGAGCCACGCGGAGGGAGCTTTGGTTGCTGCCCACCTCGTTGGCGGCCACGCAGGTGTAGGTGCCTTCCTCTTTCTTGCCCAGGTGAGGGAGCAGCAAGGTGCCGTTGGGGAAGGCGCGGAAGCTCTGCCTCTCCTCCGCGCCCGCCGGAGGCAGCGCGTTCAGCCGGTCGGCCTCGCTGCCCGCGATCTCCAGCGTCCGGCCGGAGGCTTGGATCCGCCAGGTGAGCTCGGGCCGCGGGAGCCCCTCGGCGTGGCAGTGCAAGGCGAGCGAGGAGCCGTAGGCCAGGCTCTGCAGGTCCGGCTGGAAGCTGAGGCGCACGGCGGGCGCGGCGCAGCGCATGTAGGGGACGTCAAGCAGCGGCTGGTCCTTCCAGGCCTCGGGCGCGGCGCAGGTGATGGCTTCCCTCTCCGGGATGGAAATCAAGGTGTGTTCTGTCCAGTTCTTCAGCCACATGAGCTGGCAGGTGCAGTTGAAGGGGTTGTTGTAGATCTGCAGGTGGGAGAGCGAGGTCAGTGGGTCGAAGGTGCCCTCGGCCAGGCCGCTGAAGAAGTTGTTGTTGATGCGCAAGGAGCGTAAGTCGCTCAGCGAGCTGAAAGCCCCGGACGGCAGCTGGGCCATCCGGTTGTTGTTCATCTTGAGCAGCTGCAGGGCGCTGAGGTTGCGCAGGTCGGCCCAGGGGAAGTCTACGATCTGGTTGTGGCTGACGTCGAGGTTCTTCAGGAGGCCCAGCACGGCCAGCGTACCTTCCTCGACGGCGCGGATCTGGTTATGGGCCAACCAGAGCGAGGTGACTTGGGTGACCTCGGCGAAGGTGCCCCGGGCCAGCGCCGTGATCTTGTTGGCCGACAAGCTCAGAGTGGTCACGTTGGAAGGCAGCCCCGAAGGCACCGTCTGCAGGTCTTTGTAAGCGCAGTCGGCAAACTGCTGCGCGTATTTGTCCACGCAGGCGCAAGGCTCCGGGCAGCCGGAGCTGGGTGCCCACCAGAAAGCCGAGGCCGCCAGCCAGGCGCGCAACAGGAGCGCGGCCACCATCTTGAGTCTACAGAAGGGGTGGGGGAGGGGAGGAAGAGAGAGAGAAAGGCTGAGAGACGCCTGCGGCCCCCCCTCCCTCCCAGGATACCCCAGCCCCTTCCGGGACCCCTCAATCTCACTCCCCCCCCCCGCTTTCCTCCCAACTGGCCCCCCCGCCCGTGCCTTGAGACGCTTAGCAACACCCATCACCCCCATATAACGGGATTGTCGCAGCTGCACCCCAATATTCCGTGCCAAGGAAGACGGAGACCTCCAACAGCCTCACACTACCACTCCCATCATCCGCAGCCAGAAGCAGCAGCCCTCTCACACCACCGAAACTGGCAAGCCGCGTTTGCCACGCGAATCCTCGCGGCTTTGTGAGCGCCCAGAGTCGCGTCAACTAACCATCCGGGCCGGGTTCCTAACGACCCAGGCGCTCGACACGTGTTTGGCTCGAGAGTCGAGTTGAGGGCGTGCCGATGCAGCCCTGCCACCCGATATCGCCCGCCTTCCTCCTTTTCCTCCCTTGAATCCGATCCTTCGCCGAGTAAGCCCCGCTTCTTGCGCGGCATTCGGGAGTTAGTCCGAATCCTGAGAACGGAGCTTCAGTCTCCGTTTCCTTGGCGGAGAAGGAGCTCCTCCGTCGTCTGTCCGGGAGTTTCCCCCTTTGCCTTCCACAGTGCCCCGCCCGTCCTCCCGCGTTTGGCACGTGCCACCCGAACCGCTTGCGAGGAGGGCTGCCCCTCCCCCAACCCCCTTATCCGTCCATCCGCCACCCGCCCTCCCCCCCTAACCCCCACCCCTTTCAGGGTCTACATACCTCATTAAGCCATGGTTTAGTCAATAATAAACCACACCTTGGGCTAAGATATAAAACTGCGCTTGGACTGCGCTGATCCTGACCGAGTCGCAAACAGGAGCCTTCGCTGGCTCGGCTCGCCGCCTGTCCTGCGCGCTCTCGGGACGCCTGAACTCGCGACCAGACCACACACACACACACCAAATCCTGCCCCCACGTGCTCCTGGGTCCTTCAGATCCAAAGACCATTTCTGGCTCCCCACGGAAGACAAGCACCTGGCTTGAAGCCTGCGCCTGCCCACCCCCTCGGCTTCCCCTGAACCAGATGCAACCACGGGTCGCAGCCCGCCCAGGTAAACCGACAGCTGCCCCACAGGAGCTTCCCTGGCGGGCGAGAGGTGGTGCTCCTTGAACCTACAAGTTGCGCCTGGCTCCCAGCGCCCCAACCTCCCCGGACCCCGCCTCTAGCCTCGTGCAGAGATCCCTTACCGCTTTTATCTGGGGGCTCCAAGATTGTTTCCTTCGGGGGGCGCAGAAGCCCTGCGGAACTCCAGGCATGAGACTAGGATCGCGTGTGGCACCGCCTCACTAGAGATGGGGGGCCGCCGTGGATCCTTCCTTCCTTCCTTCCTTCCTTCCTTCCTTCCTTCCTTCCCTCCCTCCTTCCTTCCTTTCCTTCCTTCAGGATGGGAGCGGTTTTCCGACTCTCGCCCCCTCCCTCTCCCTCCCGATCGCCGCCCACCGCCCCCTCTGCGAAAGCCTCACCTTCGCTCAGCGGAGTTGGCCAGCCCGAGCGCGCAGCCCGGGCGCCCCGCAGATGAGCCCAGCTCGGCCGGCGCGCCTCCCCGTTTCTTGAATGGGTGTGGAAAGCGCAGCTCCCCCCCCCCACCCCCACGCCTTCCCCAGCGAAAGCCATGCAATATTTAGCATGTCGAGATGTTTCCAAGCCACCGGGGTCTTTTTTTTCCCTCCCCCTCTGCCCTGCCCAAGCAAGGACGGAGTGGTATTGTCTACCATCCTCCTCTCCCTCCTCCTCCTCCTCCTCCTCTTCCTCCTTTACCTGGCCAGTTGTGGCAGGAAAGCCACGTGCAGCAGCCCGGGATCCTCAGACAGCTGGAAGGGGGGAATCTAGATAGTCCCCTGAATAGTCCAACTGAACGGTCCTTTTCCTGCCTTGGTAGCCCAAAGAAGGCTATCCCTTAGTCTCTTAATTCTCTCTCTCTCTCTCTCTCACACACACACACACACACCATTCTTTGAAATTAAAATAGGTGCAAGGGGTTTGGCTTTTTTATTTTTATTTCTGTCTTATTTTTATAAACACCCAGCCGGCTTTCATGCCTAAGACGGGACTAGAACTCATTGTCTCCTGCTTATTGGCCCAAAGTCACAGTTTTATAAAAAAATATCCCAATAAAAGAGGTACACAGACATGAGCAATAAATCTTACTATTAAGATCAGAGGTTTATTTCATGAGCAATTTGGAATATGAAAGGCCATCATAAAATAGCAACATTTCAGTAAGATAGTACTTACTAACAACCCATTGCAATGAGGTCCAGAAATAGTAGATAAGAGTCCAGCAAAGGAATAGCTACCATCAGTGGCCCTGATTTGAGATTGACCCCCTTCTTTTACCCTCTTCTTCTTCTGAAGTCCAAATTCGCTTACCATCTGCTACTTTCAATTCCCCCCTTTTGTCTCAATGTCCCAGACATTCGTGATCCAAAACAGCTCTAATTTTGATGGCCCAGCAAATATATGTTTTTTGCAGAAGTAGCAGGTAGCAAATATATTGCGTGCCTGAAAATTCAGCTCAGCAGATTGCAAATATTTTACCGTGCTTGCAAAAATCAGCTCAGCCGGGCGTTATAATATAGTGTTAATTTGAGGCCTTCAGTTAGACAGAGGCCTACACCAGCTTTAAAGCCTAATTGTCCTTTTCTCACAGTCACCTAGCTGGTTTTCATACCTAATGCAAAACTAGAACTCACCGTCTCCTGGTGATTGGCTCAGTCACCTACAATGCCTTTATAGCAGATTGCCCAAACGGCCTATGCAGATGATCTCATGACACAAAATGCTTCCCTTCCACTCTCACAACTCAAGGTGCTGATGCTATGTTTCCCAACCTGGGCAGCTTGAAGATGGGTGGGCTTCAACTCCCAGAATTTTCCAGCCACCTAACCTATTCCTGCTTTTTTATTTGTTGCCTTTGGAAATATCCAGTGGTGGGATTCAAAATTTTTTACAATGGGTTCTGTCGGCGTGGCTTGGTGGGTTGTGGCAGGGAAAGGATGCTGCAAAATCCCCATTCCCTCCTCACTCCACTAACCTGATTTCCAGTTCTGTTCTCCTGTGCAGGGCAACCAAAGAAGAGCCAGCCAATCAGCTGGGACTCGGGAGGCGGAGAATAGATATGGGTGGAGCCAGTCAGAGGCAGCATTGGCCAGTTCTCCAAGCTACTCAAAATTTCCGCTACTGGTTCTCCAGAACTGGTCAGAACTGGCTGAATACCACCTCTGAAAATATCTTTTTTTCTTTTAAGAAGCGTCCTTCCATCAACTTGCAAGGGAGAAGAAATCCACCACCTTTTAATTTTCTGGTTTCTTCCACTTCACCATAACCCAAATGGTTTAGCTCAGCATTTCTCAGCCTTGGTGTACAACGGCACTCAGAAAAAGTGACTTTTGACCGTTATTCACACTTACAACCATTGCAGCATTCCTATAAATCACATGATCAAAATTCAGCCGCTCGAGTTGGCATATTACACAATTTGGGATCGATTCTACCACGGGTGGGAGCAGAAAGGAAGGTCTTCAGTTGGGAAAGGAGTTGCTGAGAGGGTAAATGAATGTTTGAGATGAAAAGAGGACCAATGAGGTTGGGAAATATCATATATGAGCGAACAAATGTATATATGTATATAGTTGAATAATTGTATATAGGAAAATATATATCTATGCGATACTGACCAAACGTTATGTCAAACCGACTTCACTACGTTCAATGTTTTTAATTGTTTTGTTCAATAAAATATTATTTAATAAAAAATTCAGCCGCTTAGCCACCAACTTGGCTGTGGAAGTATCCTGGGAGGAGGGAGAATCATACCCTTTTGTGACCTTCTAACAAGCAAAATCAATAGGAAAGCCAGAACCATTTAACAACCAGGTTACTAATTCACGGGGTTACTAATTCATCGGGTTACTACCTTAAAAACTGCAGAGATTCATTTAACAACAGTGGCAAGGAAGGTCGCAAAACTGGACAAAATTCATGTAACCAATGTCTGACTTAGCAGCAACAAAAACTAGGCTCAGTTGTGCTCATATTAATAAACATTAATAAAGTGTAATTCTGAGCTAAGAGGAATTGGTTCAAGATGGGAGCGTCTATAAAAATGAATTATGGAAGGAGTGGCTTTTGCACAGCCCTCGTGGGAACAATCCCCCTGTCCTTTCTCCTGCACAGAGTAAAGTTTTTGCAAATCTCCTGTCAACTAAAAAAAAATACTTCTGTGATGACCCAAAGGGGTGTGACACAAAAACAACCAAGTCACAAAAATAGAAGAAAATCCCTTTAATGCCTCCAACTTGGCCCCAGTGTTCAATTATCCTCAGCTGGATATCAAACTCTTAAAGAAAACAGTTTACGGAGGGAGTTAATGCTCACCCAAAGTAAAGTTAATTCGAAATAAAAACACCCAACACAAACCACATTACTACAGCAGGCAGGGATGATTAATTGCAGACTTCTACCAGATAAAGCAGCAACCACAGCTTTGCTTCCAGCACCATGCGCAGTTTGTCCTTTTAAACAATCCTCCCAGCTGCAGCCCATGAAGGTGATCAGAGCTCCTTCCTCCCCCATAGACCATGCGACTCATATTTCTCCCTTATCCTCTCCTCCCTGCATTCCCTAACATGAAGAGGGGATGGGCCTGGGTCTTCCTCTGAATGCCCAGCCGGACTGTACTCTTCCCCAGTTTCCTCCACAACCACCAGAGCTACACTCCCACTCCCTGCCGCTGTTCCATCTCTCCCTCGAAGTCACTCCAACAGGGGCATGACAACTTCTTTGGGCTTTTTAGTTGCCAGCAGAAGGGAGTGGGGAAAGTAGTGCATTCCTTAAATGCTTCATATAATCACTTGGCAGCCGAAGCTGTTGGCACGCAAGATTATTACTGGAGAGCATGATGGAAGACTCTTGGCTATGGATGTGTCTCATTGGAGAATATACATCCAGAGGGTGGGAGGAAGATCAGGGTCAAGGGGGAAATGAATGATGTGTCAGAGTCGGCTGCAACCAGGTAACACCGACATGTCAACTCCTAATAAATCAATCTTTTTTAGATGAGGCTAGAGACTTATGATTTGAATGAGGGTGCATGTCGGAGTCCTGACATCTCTACCTCGGTGTGTGTGTGTGTGTGTGATTTATTGGGCATTACACACCAGGCAGCAGCATTTTCCTGGGGCCACAATGGCTTGCAAGATGCTAACCTTTGTCGGTATGGACTCATCATAATAGTTGAATAAAGGGGTTTTGATTAGAAGCATAAGCCAGTTAAAGAAAGCTAACTGCTTCTCCGAGCTAACTTCGTGGAGAATTTATGTCGTCACAATTAGGCAGCATAAATTAATCCTAAACTCTGCCCTTCGGCTTTCATTACTTTGGGAAAAGAAGGAGGCAAAAGAGTGAAATCAATTTTCATAAACGCGGTGGATTTCAGCAGCAGCTAAGGCAGACGCTGCCACCGGCCTCTGGCAGAGTTTGTCGAGAACCGTTTAAATTAAGCGATACATAATTAATCGCTGCAAATCGAGCAGGCTGAATATTATATAGAGCTTGCCATTTTGGGGGATTTAGTTCAAACTGGCAGGGCTATTTATTCCCACCCCGCCCCTGGAAAGGGAACTCTTTTATTTTACAGGCCATTTAAAACGTATTCTGTCTTTTGGTTGACTTGCTGAATATAAAGACAGATAACTCTACAAATTCTTCCATGCAAAGTTTCTTTTATTGGATTCGATTAGGTATCCTCAAGGTAACTCACAGTTATGTCGAGATGCATCTAATGTCCAATTCTTTGCATAGTTGAAATCGTAAACGATAGTAATCTTTCTATCCCATATTTCATCCCATAGTAGGAGAAGCAGGGGGTAGAGATGCTACCATGAGGCTGTGTGTTCAGGCAAGAGTGAAGCAACCTCCCCCGACCCACCAAGGGTGAATTCAGTGACCAATCAGGATTACAGATGTGGCCACATGACATGGACTACATTTCCCAGGATACCTTAACTTCCTGTACCATGATGCATTCCCTTAAGGGGACAGCTCTCAATTCCTAACTAACTATCCCAAATCCCATTAACTATAACTGTCTGCACAGCACAAAATGTTCACATATTCTTCACTCTGGAGCAATTACGGCACTGAGAAAAAATTCTCTGCGCAGTCTCTGAGTATCCTCCAAATATTTATAATCATGTTTGTTGTAAATGTAGAGGTTACACTTCCCAGCTGTGCTTTCGTACATCACACATATTTCAATATGACCAATGCGTATCCGGCTGCCAATATCTGGTCTATTTTCTCACAAAAGTAGGCAAATATGTTGATAATACTGACTTACGACTGGTCCTCGGAACGACATCCATTGTATCCCCATGGTCACCAGAACAGAATTATTTATGTTCATATTTATGAAGATTGCAATGTTCTGGGGTCATGTGACCACCAACTTCCCAATAAGGAGCAGTGCCAATGGAGGAAGCCAGACTTGCTTAACATCTGTGTGTGGTTCACTTAATGGCCCCAGGGTACTGATGATGTTACCTAGTTGGGTAATGAAACGTCTGCAAGAAAATAGTCAAGTTCAGAGAGCACCAAGGTTTTCTGATATTAAGATTAGATTAACAGAGTGGGAAGGGACCTTGTAGGTCATCTAGTCCAACCCCACCACCCAACAGGAGACCCTGCACCATTTCTCACAGATGGCAGTCCAATCTCTTCTTGAAGGTCTCAAGTGTTGGCGCTCCCACAACTTCCAAGGGCAAGCTGTTCCATTGATCGATTGTACTCACTGTCAGAAAGTTTCTCCTTATTTCCAGGTTGAATCTCTCCTTGTTCATTTTCCATCCATTATTCCTTGTCTGGCCTTCGGGTGCTTTGGAAAATAGCTTGACCCCTTCCTCCTCTCTGTGGCAGCCCTTCAAATATTGGAAGGCTGCTCTCCTGTCTCCCCTGGTCCTTCTCTTCCCTAGACTAGCCAAGCCCAGTTCCTGCAACTGTTCTTCGTATGTTTTATCCTCCAGTCCCCCTCATCATCCCAGTTGCTCTTCTCTGTACTTTTTTTCTAGAGTTCCCACAGTCCTCCTCCTACAAATATTCTCCTTTATCCATATTCTGCTCTTTTGAGGAAGTAAGGAAAAGCAAGTAAATTCCTCCTGTGCTAGACTGCCACCTGCTGTTTCTCGTCTTTACACCACACAAACACAATATCAGTAAAGGTCACAAAACACAGGCTAGTCATAATGTGCTTTATTTCGTTTTGGCTTAGCATATTGGGGGAAATTAGCCATGATGGCTTGTAAAACCTGTTTGTTTAACTTATTTATATCCCTTTTCTTTATTTTTACAAAAAATTCAAGGCAGTGCACGCACACAACTGGCTCAGAGCTTAATACATTGCGTGTAGCCAGCCAATCTTGTTAATTCACCGATCCATGATTAAACCAAGACTAGCTTAGCCTAGCGAGCAAACCAAGTCCTAATTTCAATTAGAGGAACCATAGGATTGCTTTAAAAAAACAGCACTTTCATGAGCTGGTTAATTAAAATAACTGCATCTTTCTTCAGGCTTATTAGGGAGAGTAAATTACTCTAAAGCGCTTCTTTTAATGAACAGAGAGAGGTGACACCCTCTCTCTTCTATGTCCTTTTCACAGTGGGCACACACTGTTTACAATTTATTTTACTTATTTGTTAATTTTATACGCCACCCATCTTGCTATCAACGTGACTTTTAAGAATCGAGATTCTTTGGGTTTTGGGGGGATAATCCAGAGCATTTTGGGAACTGCCTCCTTTAACAGCACATCAAGGAGACAGATTATTTAGGAATAATCAGTGAGAAACTGACCGGACTTTAAAACTGAGAGATTCAACTTAATTTGAATTGATGATCTCCATCAGAGTTCATTGGACCTTTTTAAAAAGCTGTCAGGATCTGTAGTTCTATTTTAGCCAGTACAAAGGTTTGTTGCCTATCTTGGGTTCTCCAAGAAATGAAGGAAGCCCAAACAGCATCTGTGTCCTTTTTTTAAAAAAGTACGACGTACAAACTTTTGGTAATAATCAGAAAACCAGGCAGACCAAATCCACTAACTAAAGGTGGAAGTTACTAACTGAAGGTCTAGTTACTAAGCTATAAATCAGGCAAAAACAAAGAACAAAAACCCACCCCAAGGCTATTTGGAAGAAACTCTTAGCAGAACAAGCAGGTAGCAAATTCCAGGAGCTAAGTAGAAATATAAATTATCTTTGTTCAGCTGCCACACCTGACTGCCACCCATGGAAGGCCTGTGGATCCAGAGATTACTGATGCATGATTCAATGCTTATAATTACAGGCTGGATAAAATTGTGCACAAGGGGAGAAAAAGAGACAATCATTTTCCATGAGGCAAAAGGCCCTGGAGGGAAACAACAGCTCGAAATTGGTGCTGTGAGGCAGCTTCAGGGATGTGATTAGAAGACGCGTAGGAGAAAAGTGACAGTCCATCCTGTGGCTGCTAACTCAGGCTCAGCTTACTGGAAACCAGTCTGGAACAAGCAGGTGGTCACTGGGGGGAAAAAACACACACACAAAAATCTCGACCGATTTTCCTGGATCAGATCAAAAGAACACCCAGACTTTCCCAGTGTTGGAACTACAACTCCCAAAATTCCAGGTGACTACAGCTCCCAGAATTCCAAGGCTATTATGACTACAGCTCCCAGAATTTCAGGGCTGTTGAGACTACAGCTCCCAGAAATCCAAGGCTGTTGTAACTACTGCTCCCAAAATTCCAGGCAACCACAATTCCCAGAACTCCAGAGTTGTTGAGACTACAGCTCCCAGAATTCTCAGTCCAGCATGTCATCTACTCCCAACACTTCTAAAGGAAAGGAAAGCTCTCTAACTTCCCTTTTGCAACAAGACCAATGTGGTGCCTCCAAGAAATTCACATGGCCTACACTCTGCACTGGTTCCCTGACAACTGACAATTCAGGTAGACTGTGGTTGAAACGTGGAGGCTCCATTGACCCAAGGCTAGCAGTTAAAAGCTCCTCTGATTTAAAGAACCTTGACCAAAAGTTCCCTTAGTTTATCTATCTGCTTCTCAGAGGAGCCAAAGGATTCAATGAAATACATGAAGGTTTCCTGAATCACTGTAGTAGGGGGGAGAAACAGCCAACAGGGATGATGGGAAATGTAGTCAATCATCATCTAAAGTAAAGTTTCCCAACCTGGGCAACTTGAAACTTGAAAAGGTGTGGCCTTCAACTCCCAGAATTCCAGGCGGACCGGGGAATTCTGGAAGTTGGAAGGCCACACACCTCTTCAAACTGCCAAATTGAGAAGCACGATTCTACTTCATAAGTCCTGAGTGGCGAGAACCTTCTTTTCACACTTACCACAGTGTCATCTTCGGTGTCTTCGGAGCTACTGATCACAATACTGGCAACCTCTGCAGAAAAACACAAGTGTGAATGCCACACGACGGACTGAGACTTTGCTATGTGGCATCTTGGGAGGCAGGGAGCATTTGAGGGTTCAAAACTGGTCCATTGGGGCAAAGGGCTGTGAGAATTCCCTTGGGAGACAGGAGGAAGAGCCGTAGCTCGAAGATTGGATTAGAGGAAACTCGGTCCTCAGAAGGAATGGAAGTGGAGAGAGCAACTCAGCAGGCACCCTCCCTAGTTTAGTTTAGTTTATTGTCATTGCACTTCAGTACAACAAAATCAAACACCATCTTCAGTTTACATCATGACCATGAAAATAAACACAAACACACATCCTTCACACGTATTTGGGGACCTGGGTCAGAACAGTTTGCAAATCAAAGGACTATCTTTATAATAAAATGTTAGTCCTTGTGGTTTTGTTTTCTTGTCTGGGCTACCTCCAAAGGGACAAAGTCTTGAGTTGTTTCAGCTGTCAAAGCAACTGAGGCAAGAAGCCCCCATAAGAAGGACATCTACACTTGAAAGGCCCACCTCCACTTGAATGGTGTCCTTTTGTTCTGACCCAGGCTTCGTAAACCGTAATGATTCACAAACTTGTTTTAAAAACAAAACCTATTGTATTGCAACGCTGGGAATTGTTTTCATTCCCAGCCAGAATTAATCTTAAACAGTCCCCCGAGATAAGCACCCACCTTTCAGTTGTGTGAAGTGCTGCCAAAAACAGAAGTATCACATGAACTAGAAAAGAAACCAACCGAAGTCCAAGAAAAACCAACCGAAGTACACAGAGCTTCAAGGAGGACTCGGAACCGAACGAACAACTTTGCTTCCTGCAAAGGTTTCTTCGTCTTAGCCTGACTTTTATCCCTTATGGGAGGGGCAATCATCTCCCAGCCTTACTCCCGAGTCACCCGTTCTGTTTCAGCTGCTCTCGCTTTCTAGCAGCTCTGCGCATCTGCGCACTGGGAACAGGCTCCCCTTGTTCCTCTTCCTCACTGCTGCCAGACTCTGGAGGCTCCGTAGTCAGCACATAACTCCCAGATGGCCCTGGCCCCATCTCTGCATCGGATGCAGGACCCTCATCTAAGTCCTCTCCAGACTCCCTGACTGGTCCCCGTTCTTCCCCACTATCGGATTCCGCTGCATCTGCACCGGCTGCCGGCGAACCACAACACCTTTCATCTCTCCCTGTTCTGACCCAGGCCCTTTTCCAACAAATCAAACCCAATCCAAAAGGAACAGAAACCTTGTAATGCTTTTACAAAATAATTAGCTGTGATAAGCACAAGCCTTGCCAAACTGTGCGAGACTTGCCAAAAGATAACAAATAATTTGCAATACAAGAATCTTCTAATACAAACTCAGGATACTGGAATATCCACGAGGCTGGGGTTTAAAAACGTCTTTGCCTTCTGCAAAATACGTTTGTTTCACAGCTGGCTTTTATCTTCTTGAAGGAGGGCCCATTACCTTGCAGCCTTACTCCCAATTCGCCCATGCAGCTGCAGCTGCTCTTGCCTGCAAGCAGCCCTGTACGCATGCGCACTTGGCACAGGCTCCTCGGGAACCTCCTCATCACTGCTGCCAGATTCCACAATCCCTGAGGGCAGCAGTCCACTCCCTAATGGTCCTGGCTCCTCATCTGAGACCTTGCTTTCCTCAGCTATCCGTATCTGCTGTTGGCTAACCACAACACTTCCCTGGAGAAAGTCTTTTCATAGTGCAACCTGTGTTTGTTTAGAAAACCCACCTGCTTCTCCTCATACCTGATTCACAGATCCCAGAAGGGGAATCTTCTCCGAGCACCAACATCCTGACAGGTTCCCTTTGCTGGGGCTCTGGGGTGGATTCACGGAACGAAGTCTGTTCAGGCATGGGGACGTTCTCGTGGCCTTGCTGGTTGGAGATGTTAGGGGCATCACACTCCCGTTCTTCCAACTTCAACATCTTGGGGGAAGCCTGGATGGACTTCTCCAGCTGGGCTATCGGTCGCTTGATGGGCGAGATAATCGACGCGGTCTAACAAACCAGAATCGGAGAGATCTCTAAGGGTTTGATCGAGCCGAATCTACGTTGCTGTCAGCAAGAAGAAACACAGCCGGACCTTCTCCAACCCACGCCCAACAATTGGTATCCCAGGGGGGTGCTCGACTTATGACCACAACAGAGGCCCAAATTTCTGTTGCTAAGCGAGACCGTCGCTGAGTGAGTGTGGCCCCATTTAAAGACTTTTCTGGGCCCCGTTGTTAAGCAAATCATTTGCATTCTGTTAGTAAAATGTTTGTTGAGTGAATCCGGCTTCCCCACAGACTCTGCTGGCCCGAAGGAACACATGACCCCCAGGGTATTGCAACTGTCATAAATACAAGTCAGTTGTTGCCAAATGCCTGGATTTTGTTCAGGTGATCGTGGGGACGCTACGCCGGTCGTAAGTGTGAAAAACGGTCCCAAGCCGCTTTCCAGCGCTGTTGAACCTTCCAACGGTCAGTAAATGAACTGTTGTGAGCCAAGTTCTACTTGTAATGATGACTCAGCTGGTCGTCAAGACAATCCCTGCCTAAATGTGGGTGAGATTTCCCTTGCAATTCATTTCGCTCACCTTTTAAATGCATATGGCTGCGCGCTGTTTTTAATATAGGTAAAAGTAAAAGTTCCCCTTGCACATGCATACTAGTTATTTCTGGCTCTAGTGGGCGGTGCTCCAGAGGTGATATTCAGACGGTTCTGACCGGTTCTTGAGAACCGGTAGTGGAAATTTTGAGTAGTTCAGAGAACTGGCCAATCCCACCTCTGACTGGCCCCGTCCCCCTCTAGTCTCCGCCTCCCAAGTCCCAGGTAATTGGCTGGGTCTTCTTTGGTTGCCCTGCACAGGAGAACGGAGCTGCAAAGCAGGTTAATGGGGTGGGGAGGGAAGGGGAATTTTACAGTATCCTTCCCCTGCCATGCCCACCAAGCCACACCCACAGAACCAGTAGTAAAAAAAACTGAATCCCACCACTGCGGCGCTCATGTCCGTTACAAAGCCGAAGACCCAGCGCTGTCTGAAGACGTCTGCGTGGTCATGTGGCCAGCAGGACTAAACGCCTTCAAAGGCGCATGGAACGCTGTTCCCTTCCCACCAAAGGGGTCCCTATTTATCTACTTGCATTTCTTTTTTACATGCTTTCGAACTGCTCGGTTGGCAGAAGCTGGGACAAGGAAGGGGAGCTCACTCCGTGACGCAGCGCTAGGGATTCGAACCGCCGAA
Source organism: Bungarus multicinctus (assembly GCA_023653725.1). NCBI lineage: Eukaryota > Metazoa > Chordata > Lepidosauria > Squamata > Elapidae > Bungarus > Bungarus multicinctus. The sequence continues at coordinate 19,306,025 of CM042843.1, forward strand.
CTGCCGACCTTTCTGATCCACAAGCTCAGCGTCTTAGCCGCTGAGCCACCGCGTTTTTAATATAACCAAATGCAGGTAACCAAAACTTACAAAGCCCTGGAATGCTTTGGAAACACTGATGGTGTATATTGGTTTCTGCATTTTCATTCCATGAGATTTGGCTTGAGGTTTCTCATTGCACAGACTCTCCTGTCGGCAACAGTAACAAAAACAGAGATTAAAGCAAGCTAACAGAGATGGAGAGAAAGAACCTGGTCTGAGTGACATTCCTAATAAAAGATATTTGAGAAACGCTATATAGGATGTCCTCGGATTATCACCATAATTGAGCCTAGAATTACTGTCATCGTTTTGTGCCAGTCACTAAAGGGGTCATCACAGAACCAATCTGATTTTATGATTTTTTTTTTCAACAATTAGCAGGGACTAGATGACCTACAAGGTGCCTTCTGACTGTTATTCTGTTCTGCATTCTTTTCTCATAATTCTATTCTCATAATTCTCTTCTCTTCTATTCTACATTCTCTACTCATAATTTTATTCTCTTCTCATAATTCTCTTCACTTCTCTTCTATTCTGCATTCTCTTCTCATAATTCTATTCTATTCTGTTTTGCATTCTCTTCTCATAATTCTATTCTATTCTCATAATTCTCTTCTATTCTGCATTCCCTTCTCATAATTCTGTTCTATTCTGTTCTGTTCTATTCTGCATTCCCTTCTCATAATTCTATTCTATTCTGTTCTATCTTGTTTCCAGCAAAAAATAATTGTAAATCTTAAAAGTTCCCAAGATGGAGAAATACTGATCCAAAAGATAGATCTTTAGGCCGGCCTCTAAAACATGACATCTTCACACTCATTCCTGAACCTGCAGCTCCAAATGGATGCCAACAGAGCTCACATTCTAACTGAGAATTGTTTTCGCCCTCATTAAAGATCTTTTTTGATCAACTGCAAATCCATTAGTGATCGACTGGGAGTTCCTAATCAACCTTCTGCCCATTTCCAGAAGGGACCTATCAGGATAGGGGGAGAAATAGCATCCTGTGATGTAGACCCAAGCCCAGCGCCAAATGGACCATCTTTGATTCAAGATTCCACTTCCACATCCATCCAAATCCAGCTTACCGAATTGACCACGGAACTGTGAGATCCGGGCGTGGAAACTGTACACCCACAAGCATCTACAAGCAGAACAGAGTAGAATTAAGAGTAGATTGAGGTGAGCAAAGTTTGGGTTGAAGTCAACTGCCTAAGGTTCTATCTCAATTCTTCCATTGAAAGAGAGACCAGGGCTTCAGCACCAATTCCTAAACAACTTTACACAATCTGTAGCATCCAAAACTTCTCCAGTCCACATCTGTCACCCATCTTGCTTTTTCTTGTGGACTTCAATTCCCAGAATTCCCCAGCCTGCTGGCTGGGGAATTCTGGAAGTTGAAGTCCACAGATCTTAAAAGTTGCCAAGATTGGACACCCCTCCTTTAAAGATCTGGGCCCAGTTGGGTCCCCCATCAACATAGGTACATATATGGATCTTCATGATCTTTCACAGATAACAGATGGTCAGAGTTGGAAGAGACCTTATAGGTCATCTAGTCCAACCCCCTACCCAAGCGGGAGATCCTACACCATTTCTGACAGATGGGAGTCCAATCTCTTTTAAAGTCTCAAGTGATGAAGCTCCCACAACTTCTGAGAACAACTTATGTTCCATTGGCTGATTGTTCTCACCGTCAGAAAATTTCTCCTTATTTCCAAGTTAAATCTCTCCTTGTTCAGTTTTCATCCATTGTTCCTTGTCTGGCCTTCAGTTGCCTTGGAAAATAGCTTGACCCCTTCCTCCTCCCTGTGGCAGCCCCTCAAATATTGGAAGATTGCTATCTTGTCTCCCCTGGTCCTTCTCTTCCCTAGACTAGCCAAGCCCAGTTCCTACAACCATTCATTGTATCTTTTAGCCTCCAGTCCCCTCATCATCCTGGTTGCTCTTCTCTGTACTTTTTCTAGAGCCTCAACATCTTTTTTATAATGTGGTGATCAAAACTGGATGCAGTACTCTAGGTGTGGTCTTACTAAGGCTTTATAGAGTGGTATTAGTACTTCACTTGATCTTGATTGTATCCCCGTTAATACAACTTAGGATTGCATTAGCTTTTTTGGCTGCTGCTGCACACGGCTGGCTCCTATTTAGCCGGTTGTCCGCTAAGACTCCAAGATCCCTCTCCCAGTTCCTACTATTGAGCCTGGTTTCACCCAGTCTATATGTGTACTTTTGGTTTTTCTTGCCTAAGTGTAGGACTTTACATTTTCTCTACATTGAATTTCCTCTTGTTAGATACGGCCCACTGTTCCAGTCTGTCAAGATCCACCTGGATCTTAAGCCTATCTTCTTGGGTGTTGGCTATTCCTGCCAGCTTAGTATCATCTGCAAATTTGCTAAGTTCCCCTTCTATTCCCTCATCTAAGTTGTTAAGAAAGATACTGAAGAAAACTCCCCCTTCCACCTCTTAATTTAAGACACCATTGCCCCGTCCCAGAAGGAAGCACCACCCAAAAAAAAACCACCTTAACTTTTGAAAGCTGCTCACTGTCCAAAGCGAAAACATTCAGCTTCATCAATTAGAGGAAATGAAACGTGTTTTTCTGTTTTAGTTCAAATAACTAGGAACTAAAAAGAAAAAGCAGTACATTCTAAGAAGCAAGCTAAAGAAAAAAAGTAAAAGGAAAGTAAAACTCTTGCCCTGCACACATGCGCAGTAAATCAGACATCACAAGACACTCCTATCTTGTTACTATGGAAATGTAATAACAAGTCTGGTATTCTCTGGAAGCTCAACAGACAAACCCAAAATAAACGCAGTGACACTCACCTTCTCCTTTGACTCTCCTAAGCAGAGCTTGGAGCTCCCCTCGGACCTCATCGAAGTTCTCCACTTGGATCCGAAAGCTGCAAACAGGCAGCTTCTCTTTCTTGAGCCTTTCCAAGGACTCCTTGATGAAGGGGTGCATGTCTATCACCTCTTGGTCGGAGGCAAAGAGGTGCATCTTCTCCACCAGCTGCTCACCGGCATCCATTTGCTTGAGGATCTGCTCCGTGGACGCCAGCTTCTTCTTGGCTTCTTCTTGCTCCTGGTAGAGTTGCTGGTCCACTTTCTTCATGAGTCTCTCCCCCTTCTGCTGGATCCACTGGACCATGTCTTCCACCTTCTGCTGGATCAGCTCGTGGGTCTCGCTCTGCACCTTCTCCAGCTTCTTGAGCCGCTCGTGGACATCGTTGTGGCTACTCTCGTAACTCCTCTTCTTCTCCAGCAGCTCCTCCTTCAGCCTGCAAAGTTCCTCCTTCCGGTTCTCGATTTCCACCCGGATGTCACTGTAAAGCTTGGCGTGGTAATGCTCTCCATCGAGCAGGGCACAAGAGCAACACAGTGGTTTGCGGCAGCCACGACAGTAGATGCTGTCGAGCACAAGCACACCAGTTTCAAAAAAGACATCTGACTGCCTTCTTTAACCCTTTCCTGGATTAAAAGGGTTGCAGTTGCCTTTTTTTTTTTTTTCAAGTAAAATGCACAGTTTTAAGGGGTTCCCCTCCACTTACAAACCGGTCGCTTAGTACCTGTTGGAACTTATGATGGTGTAGGACAGGGGTAGGGAACCTTGGCTCTTTTATCACTTATGGACTTCAACTCCCAGAATTCCTGAGTGAGCCATAAAAGGTTCCCCATCCCTGGCCTACTGGTTTTTCAGTTGTGAGGGAAATCAATTTTTGACTGGAATGGGATTGTTTGATATACAAATGTAGGACATATAAAGAATATATAAAGAATATGTCCTACATTTGTATATTAAACAGTCCCATTCAAATCAAAAATTGATTTCCCCCACAACTGAAAAACCAGTAGGCCAGGGATGGGGAACCTTTTATGGCTCACTCAGGAATTCTGGGAGTTGAAGTCCATAAGTGATAAAAGAGCCAAGGTTCCCTACCCCTGGTGTAGGACATGAGCAGGCTGAGCCCAAAGGAGGGAGGGAGGGGTCAAACAATCAGTAGTCTAGATCAGGGGTTGCCAAACCTCCAAGATCACCAAAATCATAATTTTAAATCCCACGGACAACTAATGTGAATTTTGACTGATGGTGACTTGCTGACGTTGGTGGGAAAATCGGTCCCCTATTCCAGAGCTGCTGGAGTCACAGGACTGGCCCTTTGGTCATCCCGGAGCAACTGCTCCTCCACCTGGGTGCACCAGCCTACCATGGACTGGAGGAGCAGTTGCTCCGGGATGACCAAAGGGCCAGTCCTGTGACTCCAGCAGCTCTGGAATAGGGGACTGACTTTCCCACCAACCTCAGCCAGCCACCCCGGGGCGGATTTCCCTCTCCCGCTGTTGGTCTTACCTTCCAGTTCCAGTTACGTGTACTCAAGGTAAGGTTTGCTCTCGGCCGAAGGGTGAGGGCCAGCAGGTGGGCAGGCCATTGTGTTCCTGTGCAGCCTGGATTAATTGCTTGAGGGGTGGGGAGACATTTCTCTGCGGACCACCAAAATTTTCTCGTGGACCACCGGTGGGCCCCAGCCCACCGGTGGGTCTCTGGCCCACCAGTTGATGACCACTGGTCTAGAATCTGTGTTGTGGCCTGCCAGAGGCCACCAGAGCTGGCAACAGATTTGGACAGTGAAGGGATTGGGGAGGAACATGGGCCAGTCCTGGAGTGTGGGGAAGGCTCTGACGAGGGCTCTATGTCGGAGGCAGAGATGGGACCAGGGCCATCCAACAGTTACAGCTGCCTTCGGAGTCAGTGGGGAAGAAGAACAGCTGGAGCCTGTTCCCAGTGTGCTCATGCGCAGAGCTGCCAGGAGAAGGGAACAGCTGAGGAACAAGGGCCAACTTGGGAGTAACGCCACAGGTGGACGGTGAATGGCCTCTCCCAAAGGGGATAAAAGAGGAGCGAAAGCGGGTGGGGTTTTGCAGGAGACAATTAGTTCACTTGGGTGAAGATCTGTTCCTGCATTCTTGCCAAGTATTGTCTGCTACAGCGTGGCGTTTGAAAGATATCGGCCTGGCAACTCTCCACGCCTGATAAAGGTTTCTAATTGGGAACTATCTTGAAAAGCTGTTATCTGGGACATTGTTGGAGAGGAAATTCATTATATATCAAATAAAAGGGATTTATCGGGACGAGGACTCAGACTAGATCAAAACACTTTGCACCCACAATAGATCTAAGTTCAACCCACCTTAAATGCCTTCTACTCTTATCTCCCACTAATTTCCCGTGACTGTTAGTAGTTCAGATTCTCAGAGAGAGCTTAAGTATCAGGATTATTCCAGCAGTAATCCAAATTAAATCATGAGTCTTGAGCAAACTTCCAAAACTTCAAATGGATTTATTGGGAGTTAACATGTCCGGCACTGCCTGGGTGTAGCTGACTCTGAGACACCTAATTCATTGTCACCCTTGACCCTGGTTTTTCCCCTCATCCCCTGGGTGGATCATAATTCATATTCTCCAATGGGACACCTCCATAGCCAAGAGTCATCAATCATGTTCTCCAGTTAGATATTTGCCCAGCAGAAACTTCAGTCACCTAGTTACTATCTTTGAAAAACTATTTATGGAATGCACTTTCAATTTCCAAGCAAACCCTTTCCCTGCCTCCCTTTCTGTTGGCAACTCTAAAAAGACCATAGAAATATTTTACGAGTTGACATTAAGCACACAATAAAGCTTTGTATTCATTTGAAGTGTCTGGACTTCCTGATTTCCTGCGCTGGGATTGATAGACCTGCTCCAAAACGTATTTGTTTTCCTGCAGACATCTCATTACCCAGCTAAGTAACATCATCAGGGCCAGTCCCTGTGCAGACCCTTACTATGATGACCCAAAGGGGCGTGGCACAAAGGCAACACAGTTAAATAAGCAAGGAGAGTCCCTTTATTATCTCCAACTTGACCCCCAATGTCCAAGTTGCCTTTGGCTGGAGAAAAAACTCTCCCAGGAACAGCCTTCAAGTGGAGGAAATTAGGTCCAAAAACAAAGTACATACAAAATGTAACTAAAAATCCACACAAACTACACTGCAGTAATTAACTTGACAGGGCAGGAGAAGGAATTGCAGCCTTGAAAGGCCAGCCAAACACACACAATTGGGAAGACGCCAGGAACCCAGATAAGCCTCAATGATACCAGATAAATTCACAATTTGCTTCCAACAAGTTGCTGCGCACAGCTTCCCTTTTTAAACACCGTGTTCCCAGCTGCGGCTAATGAAGGGAATCAGGGCCCTTTCCAGGGGTGGGATTCAATTTTTTTAACAACTGGTTCTGTGGGCGTGGCTTAGTTGGTAGGCGTGGCTTAGTGGTCATGTGACTGGCTGGGCGTGGCCAGCACAACATCACTCACATTGAGGCACGCATCTCCTCGCCTGACCTCTCATGACGGTGGGGATGCTGCAACAGTCACAAGTGTGAAAAACGGCCATAAGTCACTTTTTTCAGTGCCATTGTAACTTTGAATGGTCCCTCCACACAAGCAAAGTACCAGCAAAGGAGGGGAAAAAACTCCAGAGAAGTTCCTGAGACAGGAAGTCTAGTCCTGCCAAGAATGTAATAAGGGTCAACAGAGAGGCAGTTTCTGTAAGCAACACCAGGCTGTTTCCTTCCTGCCTTCCTTACAGGATTAGGCCAGTAATTTCTTCTAACAACCGGTTCTCCGAACTGCTTAGAATGTTAACAACCGGTTCTAGCAAATAGGTGCGAACCGGTAGAATCCCACTCCTGGCCCTTTCCTCCCCCATAAGCCATGCAACCCACATTACTCTCTTCTCCGTTCCTCCTTGCGTGCCCTAGGATGAAGAGGGGGTGAGCCTGGGTCTTCCTCTGAACTCCCTCTCCCTTGTTCTACCTCTCTCCTGCTCTGCCCAGCCAGACTGTGTCCTTCCCCAGTTTCCTCCACAGCCAACGGAGCAGCACTCCCACTCCCTGTCAGTCTCCCCCCTCCGAATCAGATTCCGACAGGGGTTTGACACTTACCTTATGATCTGATTGTTGTGGTTGGGCTCAGCACAAAAGAGGATACATGACTTCTTCACCCCTTCCAGGAAACTCTGGGCCGTCTCCTTCTTCAGGTCAGCCAGCCGTTGGGACTCGTGGCTTTTCTGCTTCAGGTACCACTGGTGGGCTTCGTAACACTTCAGGCATAGGAACTCCTTGCACTCGGAGCACCAAAACTCCGCCTCCTTTTTGCACCGGTCGCAAACCAGCACTTGATCGCTGGCGATTTTCTGGTAGGTGTTCAACTTGGTCTGGAGGCTGGAATAAAGCAAGTTATCCTGAAGCGAGGACCCATCCGAGGCCTGGATGAGGCTTTCACACACCGGGCATTGCCCCATGGGCTTGTTCTCCTCGAGGCATTTGGTGCAGAGGGTGTGGAAGCAGGGGAGAAGTTTGGGGTTCTTGGCCTGACTCTTGCATCTGTCGCACAACAGGAATTGGAAATCTCCCTCCATCCCTGGAAAGAAAATTAGAATTAGAATTCTTTTATTGGCCAAGTGTGATTGGACACGTAAGGAATTTGTCTTGGTGCAAATGCTCTCAGTGGACATAAAAGAAAAGATACATTCGTCAAGGGTCAAGAATCATTAGGTATAACACTTAATAACAGTCATAGGGTACAATAAGAACAGAATAGAGTAAAGTAGCATAGCATAGCATAGCATAGAATAGAATAGAATTTTTTTATTGGCCAAATGTGGTTGGACACACAAGGAACTTGTCTTGGTGCAAATGCTCTCAGTGTATATAAAGGAAAAGATACATTCTTCAAGAGTCAAGAATCATCAGGTACAATACTTAATGATAGTCATAATAACAATAGCATGGCATGGCATGGCATGGCATGGCATGGCATGGCATGGCATAGCATAGCATAGCATAGCATAGCATAGAATAGAACAGAATTTTTTTTATTGACCAAGTGTGATTGGACACACAAGGAATTTGTCTTGGTGCAAATGTTCTCAGTGGACATAAAAGAAAAGATACATTCGTCAAGAATCATCAGGTACAACACTTAATAATAGTCATAGGGTACAATAAGCAATCAAATCATACTAGAAAACAGTCAAATAGGATATTGGAATATAGAATAGAATAGAATAGAATAGAATAGAATAGAATAGAATAGAATAGAATAGAATAGAATAGAATAGAATTCTTTGTTGGTCAAGTGTGGTTGGACACACAAGGAATTTGTCTTGGTGCAAATGCTCTCAGTGTACATAAAAGAAAAGATACATTCATCAAGAATCATCAGGTACAACACTTAATGATACTCATAGGGTACAATAAGCAATCAAATCATACTAGAAAACAGTCAATATATTGGAATATAGAATAGAACAGAACGGAACGGAACGGAACGGAACGGAACGGAACAGAACAGAACAGAACAGAACAGAATTATTGGCCAAGTGTGATTGGACACACAAGGAATTTGTCTTGGTGCAAATGCTCTCAGTGTACATCAAAGAAAAGAGACCATTCATCAAGAGTCGAGAATCATCAGGCGCAACACTTAATGACAGAAAAGAGAAAAAGACAAGATTCAGCGGGGGGGGGGGGGGGGGGGGGAACCAGGCAGTCCTCGACTTATGACCGCAATGGATTCCCCAACATTTCTGGCACTAAGCAAGACCTTGGAGGAGTTAACCTGGCCTCCTTTTTACCACTTACCGCGGTTTGTTAAGGGAAACCGAGGTTGTGTTCAGCGAATCCGGCTTCTCCCGTTGACTTGGCTTGTCGGAAGGTCGCCAAAGCGGATCACACGGCAGCCGTCACAAGTACGAGTCAGTGGCCAACCGTCTGAAATTTGATCCCATGACCATGGGGGGGTGGGGGGAGGGGGGAGCACAATGGTCAGAAGTATGAAAAAAAAAAACCCTCTTTTTCACTCCCGTTGTAAAATAAGGCAAAAAAAACCCCCTCACTTAAACAAGTGTCTCGCACAACAACGGACTAGGTTGGGCACCATTTTGGTCTTAAGTCGAGGACTATCTGTACGGGGGTGGGGGAGAAATCCCCCCAAAGTACCTTTTTAGTCCCCCTAGTCTAATAAACCCGAGATTGAATACGAGCCCCCACCCCCAACCTCCCTTCCCCGGGTCGCTCCAAACCTAACGCGGTCTCTTCAGCACGTCGGAACGAGCTCGCTTTCACTCGAAGAAAGCGAAAGCTTTGCGCGATGGCCTCGAGCCGCTTCCCAGTTCCAGAAGACTGGTCCAACTGGTCCTGCGCGCGCACGCACACACACACACAAACGTACACCCCAATGCGGAGAAGAAGACCTCCCCTTCCCTCCCTCCGAGACCCCCGGAGGAAAAAAACGCACCTCTGGAAATCGGCCGCAGGAGGGAACAATGCGGGCTTGGTTGGGTTGAGTGTGGGGCTGGCTGGCTGGCTGGCGGCGTCTCACTTCCCCTTCTAGGGACCCCGGAGCGGCTGCAGTTGCAGCTGCTGGACAGAGAAGGGTAAGAAATTCTCCCCTCTCCCCGCCCACCCCGGGGGGCGGGCGGAGAAGTGGAAGTTTCGTTTCCTCCTCGCGAGCTCAGGAGGAGAGTCACTTCGCGGAAGCCGACAGGAAGGGGAGGTTTGCAAGGGGGAGGAGAATCAGCTGGCAAAGCCAGGGCTGGGGGAGAAAGAGAGAGAGAGAGAGAGAAGGGGGCGAGAGAGAAGGGGAAAGAGGGAGAGAAAAAGAGAGGGAGGGAGGAAGAGAGAGAGAGATAAGATAGAGAGAGAGAGATAAGGGGAGAGAGGGGGGGAGAGAGAGGGGCAGAGAGAAAGGGAGAGAAGGAGAGAGAGGGAGGGGGAGAGAAAGAGGCAGAAAGAAAGGGAGAGAGGGAGAGGAGAGAAAGAGGGAGAGAGGGAGAGAGAGAAAGGGGCAGAGAGAGAAAGAGAGAGAGAGAGAGAAGGGGGCGAGAGAGAAGGGGAAAGAGGGAGAGAAAAAGAGAGGGAGGGAGGAAGAGAGAGAGGCAGAGAGAGAGAGATAAGAGTGGGGGAGAGAGAAAGGGGCAGAGAGAGAGAGATAGGGGAGGGGGAGAGAGGAAGAGACGTGGGGCAGAGAGAAAGAGAGGGGGAGAGAGATAAGAGAGAGAAAGAGAGGGAGGGAGGGAAAGAGAAAGGGGCAGAGAGAGAGAAATAAGAGAGGGGGAGTGGGGGAGAGAGAGACAGAGAGATGAGAGGGAGAGAGGAAGGCGAGAGAGGAAGAGATCTGGCACAGAGATCTACTTTCTCTGAATCCTACCCACCCCCAATCTCAGGACAGAACAAGAGTTGGAAGGGACCTTGGAGGTCGTCTAGTCCAATCCCCTGCTCAAGCAGGAGAGACCCTATAAAGGTAGTCCTTGACTTACGACCCCAATGGAGCCCAATGTTCCTGTTGTTAAGCGAGACACTAAAGTGAGCTTTGAGGCCCATTTTATGACCTTTTTTGCCGCAGCTGTTAAGCAAATGGCTGCAGTTGATGAGTTAGTAACCTGGTTGTTGATTAGTTTCCACCGGTTGCTTCTGGCCCCTAAGAAACATCATCTCTCCCTCCTTTCCTTTTTTCCCCCTTTCCTTTCCTTCCTCCCTTCCACCCTTCCCTTCTTCTCTTCCCTTCCTTCCTTCCTTCCTTCCTTCCTTCCTTCCTTCCTTCCTTCTTCCTTCCTTCCTGCCTGCCTGCCTGCCTGCCTGCCTTCCTGCCTGCCTGCCTGCCTGCCTGCCTGCCTTCTTTCCTTCCTTCCTTCCTTCTCCATCATCTCACTGAAAGAGGATGCTTAGTTTTTTAATTCGGTCTTCCTTCGTCTGTTTCCCTGGCAACCAGGTGAAGTAAAGTGCTGGGGGAGGGGGGGGAGGGAGTGGAAACAGAGGGTTGTGGAAAGAGCCCAGCAAACTTCTGAAAACTTTTATGGGCCAATCTTTCCCAGGCCATCTTCTCTCCCTGGGTTTTCAGGCGCCTTTTGAAAAAAGACAATAGGGGCCTTGAAGGGCTCTACCACCACTGAGCATCTTCCAAAGGCCGGGGAGGAGGAGGAGGAGGGGTTTCCCAGCTTTATACTGGAGGTGAGAGTCTACAAAAGTTGGATTGTCGGTTATTTCCAATTTGTGCGCCTAAGTAAACGGGCAAACTATTTAAAATGCCTCTTCTCTTTTTTTGAATTAATGAATTACCCTTTTTCTCTGAGTTGGGGAAAGCGGGAATTCACTTCACCTGCTGGCCTTTGAACTCTGAATTTGGACCAAAGTTTCAGATCCCAGAAGGACACGGAAAGAGGGCGGTGGAAAGATGTGAACCAACCTGCCTTCCTTCCTTCCTCTCATCTCCCTCCTTTCCTTTTTTTCCTTCCCTTCCTTCCTTCCTCTCCCTCCTTTCCTTTTTCCTTTCCTTCCTTCCTTCCTTCAATCCTCCCCTTTCTTTCCTTTCCTTTCCTTCCTTCCTTCCTTCCTTCTTTCCTCTTCTCTCCCTCCTTTCCTTTTTTCCTTTCCTTCCTCCCCTCTCCCTCCTTTGCTTTCCTTTCCTTCCTTCAATCCTCCCTTTCCTTCCTTCCCTTCCTTCCACCCTTACCCCTCCCTCCTTTTTTCCTTTCCTTCCATCCTTCCCTCTCTCTCTTTTTTTCCTTTCCTTCCTTCTACCCTTGCCTTCTTCCCTTCCTTCTCCTCCATCATTCCTCCCTCCCTCCTTCCTCTTCCTCTCTTTTTTCTCCCCTCCCTTTCTCCCCTTTTCCTCCAACCTCTTCCAGAGCCATTTGACTCCTAAATCCGTAAAAGCTGCAACAGGTTTCCCAATCCAGAAACAAACACCTGGAGGTCCCCAGTTGCCAGAGGGCAAATTCCCTCTCCTACCCCTAGGTAAGACCACCCCTCGAGTCCTGCATCCAGTTTTGTTCACCACATTATAAAAAAGATGTTGAGACTCTAGAAAAAGTATAGAGAAGAGCAACCAGGATGATGAGGGGACTGGAGGCTAAAACATATGAAGAACGGTTGCAGGAACTGGGCCTGGCTAGTCTAGGGAAGAGAAGGACCAGGGGAGACAGGAGAGCATCTTCCAATATTTGAGGGGCTGCCACAGAGAGGAGGAGGGGGTCAAGCTATTTTCCAAAGCACCCAAAGGCCAGGCAAGGAACAATGGATGAAAACTGAACAAGGAGAGATTCAACCTCTATGTGCCGCCTGGTGACCCCGAGGAATAGGGCCCACCCGTTCTCTGGAATGGGCTCCCCCCAGAGTTGAGAACGACCACCGACCTGAGGGTGTTCAGGCATGATTTGAAGACCTGGCTCTTTGAGCAAGCCGGCCTGGGCTGATCTTACATTGATTTTAAATGGGGTTTTAATTATGGTTTTAATGTTGGGGTTTAAGATTTGGAAGCAGCCCATATTTAATTTTATTTTAACTTTTTTATATGTGTTGTTTTAGTTGGCTGTGCACCGCCCGGAGTCCTTCGGGAGAAGGGCGGTATATAAATTGAATTAAATAAAGAAATAAATAAAACAAACCTGGAAATAAGGAGAAACTTTCTGACAGAACAATCAACTAATGGAACAGAAGTTGTCTTCAGAAGTTGTGGGAACTTCATCACTTGAGACTTTCAAGAAGAGATTGGACTGCCATTGGTCAGAAATGGTGTAGGGTCTCCTGCTTGGGCGGGGGAGGGAGGGGGGTTGGACTAGATGACCTACAAGGTCCCTTCCAACTCTGATGATCTGTTACCCCCCCCCCCTTTTCCTCCCCCTTTTCTGTCTTTTGAGTTTTGAATACCAACCTGGATAAACCCCTGGAGCATCCCTCCCTCCCTGCCAGCGGGAAAATTCCCCTGCTTGCCAAGAAGCGCCTTCCTCCCCGCCCCAGAGAAACGTCTGAATGCTACTGGCGGGGGCGGGGGGGGGAAGGAGGGGAGAAGGGCTCTTCCTTTCTGCAGGCAAGAGGCGTGCGTGCAGCGAAAACGAAAGTTAAAAAGTTTGCGCGGGCCGCGGAAGGCTCCCTTTTCTCCAGGGTTGGACTGCAACTGCCCGGATTGCAAACGACCTGCCATGGCCGAGGAAGCCACCCCCGAGAAAGCCTCGCCGGAGCCGGAGGCGTCCGCTTTCCAGGTGACAGTAGGCTCCGGAGGTCTCTGGAGGAGAGGGAGAGGGAAGGTTAGCCCGGTTGGTCCCAAAGTCACCGAGATAGGTAGCAGGCGGGCGATCAGCGTGCCTATACCGTCCCTGTCCTGTTGTTCCTTTTTATTTAAACGTATCCATGTATTCGTAACTATGTTTTTACTTATCCCTGTTGTCTTGTAAGCAATTGACGAACCAAAATAAATAAATAAATAAAAATAAAATAAAAATCAGTTCCGAGGCAGAAAGAGAGCAGATAATTCAGCCTTTGAATGCTGAACACTTTCCTGCAGCTTGGGAGAAGGAAGGGGTGGGGTGGGGCAGAAGTTTCCCCCTCCACCTGCTTGGTCCCACCTAAGAGTTTTCCAAGTAGGACGGAGGGAGCCAGAGGGAAGATGCTCGCCCTTAGAACAAGGGGGGGGGGGCTGCCCCATTAAGAAGGGCTTGCAAAGATCCATAACCCACCTTCCGCCTGTCCCTACCCGCTTTCTTTCGTTCCTTTCCTTTTGCAACTCGTTTTATTTTTCTTCCTTCTTGATTCTGGGCTGTCTTTATCTGCAGATATGCCTCTGGGAGCAGGGGAGGGGAGGGGGTGGGATTGTATTCCAAGCATTTGGGAATCCCTGTCTTCCAGATCAGGCTGGACTGCCTCTCCCATGAACCGCGGCCAGCATGGGAATTGGGGGTCAGCAACAGTTGGAAAGACAGATTTCACTTCCTTTCGTTTAAGGAGTGTCAGCCGTGCTAGGTAAACCGGCCAGGAAATAGGGCAGAAAGAATTAGTAATTCTACTTCGTCATAAGGCTAAAATCTGGAAGGCCTGAAGTGACAGGTTTCCTGCTGCCATGTTTTTTGAAAGTACTTCCTAAGTTTATTCCTCTGCCCTATGAGTCACTGTGTCAACTCATAAAAACTCACGTCTCTATTCTCCGATTCTCTCTTCCCTTCCTCCCACCCACCCCCCCAAGGTCATTATTTATTTATTTTATTTATTTAATTGATCTTCTATACCGCCCCCTCTCCCGGTGGGACTCAGGGCGGTGTACAGCCGAATAAAAAATACAGACATAAATACAATATTTAAAATAGAATTAAAAGAATTAAATAATCGGCTGAAAAATTAAAACTGTCAAAGGGTTAAAAACTAAAAAAACCATTTAAAATCAATTAAAACCCTGCAAATAATTCTAGGCCAGACCGCCGGAAGGTTAATAGGTCAGGAATGGTCACACAATCATCCATAAGGTCTTCTACAGTACACCAGCTATTGAGAACTGAGTTAGGGAAGGGTTTGTTTAATACTAGACTCTTGTTTCTCAACTTCAGCCTCTTGAAGATTAGTGGGCTCCAACTCCCAGAATCCTCCCCCCCCCCCAACCAATCTGCTGGGGGAAATCTGGGAGTTGAAGTCCACCAAGTAGCTGAGGTTGAGAAGCTCTTGGGTTGAAGATTTCCACTCCAGGACATCTGGCCGTCCTCCAGATTTCAACTCCCAGAATTCTCATGCTTGCTGGGGAATTCTGGGAATGCAAATCAAGCAATCTGGAAGCTGCTGAGGTTGGCAACGGTTGGGTTTAGGATTTCTACGCAAAGGAGAATCAACAGCATTGGAAGGAAGCCAAGCAAGGAGACTAACCTCCAGTTGAGTTGCTAGGTCCTCCTCGTGCTTTTGGGTTTACAGTTGGCTTCCTCCTCTCTCATCCAAAAGAGCAAAACCAAAAATTGTTGGACAGGAGGGGGGAGGTCTGAAAAATGGCCAAGTACTCTGCCACACCCAACTTTCCACATGTTCCAGCCAGCAGCATCCGACTTCCTGCTCATCTTTTATTCCTTCCTGGTTGCATCCATAAAACCCATGTTCCTCTCGTGTCTTCTACTTCCTCAGGAGATGAACGAGGAGTTTCAGTTCCTCATGTGTGATAGATGCCACGCAGAGGTCCCGAACCCCAAACTTCTGCCCTGCCTTCACAATCTGTGCTCCCAGTGCCGTGAAGAAAACAAACCCATCGGGCTCTGCGTCATCTGTGGAACTCCATACTCCCACACCGCAGAGATCCACGAAAATCCAGATAACGTGTTCTTCGCCAACCTCCAATTCAAATTCAGTCTCTACCGGAAGGTCACTGGGAGCCAACGCTTGGTTTGTGATAACTGTGAGACTGAGGCAGAGTTTTGGTGTTCTAGCTGCGAGGAGTTCCTTTGTCTCGTGTGTTTTCGAAGCCACCAGAGGTACCTGAAGAAAGAGAATCATGAAGCCAGATCGCTGAGGGACTTCCAGGCAGAATCGTACAGAGAGTTTTTCTCAACCGTCAGAAAAAACAACACCATGTTTTGTTCCAAGATGGGGCACAACACCCAAATGTTAAGGTAGGTTGTCCATCTCTGCTTCATTCTCAAGTGGAGAACCTGTTTGAAGCCACTGAGATGACCCAAAAGGGTGTGGCACAAAGGCAACACAGTCAGAGAATAGGAATGAGCTCCTTTATTAGCTCCAACTTTACCCCAAATGACCCGGTTACTTTCCAGTCTGGAGAAAAATTCTCCCAAGGACCTGCACCAGCCTTTGGCTGTAGATATTCCAATCCAAATATTGTAAACTGAAAACTTTATAAATTCAACAAGGTAAAATAATTAAATCCAGCAGAGCAAGATACGGAGTTGCAGAAATGAAATAACAAGGCAGTAAATCAAACTAGTCGGGAGGATGCCAGGAAGTCAGATTACCACAGCCAAACCCAAGATAAACTCAATGTTTGATCCCGACAACCCACCTCATCCACCTGCCTCTCCTTTAAACACCATCCCCAGGTGTGCCTTGTGAAGGAAATCAGGGCCCTTTCCTCCCTCATAAGCTCTCTTCTCCGTTCCCCCCTGCGTGCGCTAGGATGAAGAGGGGGTGGGCCTTAGTCTTCCTCCGAACTCCCTTTCTATTGTTCTACCTCTCCCCTGCTCTGCCCAGCCTGACTTTGCCCTTCTCCAGTTTCCTCCACAACCAACGGAGCCACTCTCTTACGCCTTGTCAGCATGTTACACACTGCCTGGCTTTCCAGCCTGCCCAGAAACTGATGGTTTTCAAATCTGGGGCAAGAAGCAGTGAAGTTTGTTGCTCCAATAGACATCTGGATGAAGGCATACAGAAGTTTTGACCTATCTAGCTAAGATAGAACAAGACGATGGGAAGAAGAGAGGTGCCAGCAGCTTTAATGAAATAAATACCAGTTGGGTTTCCAGGACGCTCCAGGACCTGTTTTGTAGAATATAAGTCCCAGTTCACACAACATTCTGAGGTATACGGTAATGTGTGAATATCCTCGAAGCAAAGTTTCTGGAAATGAGATCTCATTCTTGAAGATGAGTCTCCAATTTCCCATGAGGGAAGCACCTTAGGTTGGACGATCATGAATCTGGATAGTTCTGTAGAGACAATTGTTCTAACTTTTTTGGGTATCTCTTGCTAGGTTTAACTAGGCCAATTTTTCTTTGTCAAACTCAGGCAGAAAAAAATACCTGAATCCCATTTTATATTCAATTCTCCATGGGGTCCTTGGTGCTCTCTGAGCTCCAAGCTCAGAGAGTATAAGGATCCCATAGTTCAAGCCTGAGCTAGAAATATCCTATCATTTATTCTATCTATCTGTTCTACTGTGAAGAGGCTTCACTTAATATTGATGGTTTATTTCTTCCATAGTTTTAATCAAATAGGTCCTGTACTCAAAGCAACAGGTAAGCTTGGACAATCATAAATCTGGATATTTAGGGACAATTGTTTGAGCCTTGTTGGATTTAACTAGGCCAATCTTTGCTTGGCGGCCTCAAAGAGATAGAGCCCTGAATCCCTTCTGTTCTCCCTCTGCTCCTCCTAAGAAGACATTTCTCCCAGTCTTCAAAGGTAAACGAAGTATTTCCTCCATAGTTTTAATCTAGTAGTTTCAAATGTTACTCAACAGGTAAAGTTTTTGTCCTCCTTAATGGGATTGTGACATACTTGAAAAGATGCTCAGGGGTCTAACATGACTTGACCAGGTGCTAAAGACCCAGTTTGGAGGTCCATGAAGTGATCAGGATGGACCGTAGTTCCAACCAGAAATCACAAGCTTTGCCTTTCTTGTCCCCCAGCCTCTACTGCAGGCAGTGTAATCAATCCATGTGTACTATCTGTGCCCTACTGGACAGTGAGCATATGGGTCAACATTGCGACATCAGCCAGGAAATCCAATGCAAGCAAGACGAATTGCGGAACATGAGCGCGGAGCTGAAGGAGAAGAAGGACGCCTACGACGAGTCCTATAGCAGCCATGAGGAGCTGGTGAGGAACATGGAGCAGTTGAGGAATGAGACACGAGAGCTGATCCAGCAGAAGATAGAACAGATGATCCAGATGTTGCGAGAAAAGGGCGAAGGGTACTTAGCGGAAGTAGAGACTCATCATAACCACCAAGTCCAAGACGTGAAGAAGAAGTTGCAGGAGATGGATGGAGTGTTCCAGAGAATCACATCCAGCCAGAGGTTGGTGGAGAAGTTGCATCTCTATGCTTCTGGCCAGGAGGTGTTGGAGATACATCCCTTCCTCAGAAAGTCCATGATGGAGCTGAGAAAGAAGCAGCCCTCTACGGCAAAGGGAATCAAAGTGAAAAACTTCCTAGAAACCAAGACCCAGCTTCAAAATTTGCTTGAAAGAGTGACAAACGACAGAGGTAAGATTTTGCAAAGGTACGCAGGTGGTCTTCAATTTATAACAAGTGGAATTTCTGTTGTTAAGCAATGCAGCTGTTAAGCCAATCATCAGGGAAATGGACCCAATTTTAGGATGATTTCTACCAGAGGTGGTATTCAGTCGGTTCAGACCGGTTCTCGCGTACCGGTGGCGAAAATTTTAGTAGCTTGGAGAACAGGCAAATACCACCTCTGGGTGGCCCCGCCCCTGCCCACGTGCGTGCCCTGCCCGCCCACTCACTCACCCCGCCCCACCCTCTCATTTCGCTCCCCGGCACAGCACCCTGGGTGGCTGCTTGCTTGCGTTGACCACACAGTCTCTGCGGCTTGTCTGCCTTCCCACGCGGTGCCTGCAGCCCAACTGAACGGCCCTGATCTGCCTGTCTGGGTAAGTAAGCCTGTGAATCGCGGCCTAGCTAGCTGCTTCCCCCTTCTCCAGCTTGCCTGCCTGCGAGCGACTCCCGAATCCCAAGCGCCTCCAACTTGCCTGCCTTGCTTCGAGCTGAATTCATTGTCTGAGCCAAGAAACGTGTAACTGGAGAAGACTGTAAGCCAATTACAATATTGCAACAGCACTAGTTCTTAGGCTGCACCTAAACAGCCAAGATTCACATTACCGATCTTTTCCAAAACACCAAGGTGGCGAATGGGTTTACTTTCACAGCTTTGTTTCACAACAGGAAAATCACTTCTGTTTTAGGGCTCTGGCAGTTACCCCCATTTAAATCATGACTGTCGAGCCGAACTTCCAAACTTAAAAGAAGATTTATTAGGAGTAAATATGCCGGCACTGCTTGGGGGTAGCCGACTCTGAGACACATCAATCCTTGTCACCCTTGACCCTGGTTTCCCCCCACTCCCTGGGTGTATCATGATTCATATTCTCCAATGGGACACAGCCATAGCCCTGAGTCATCCATCATACTCTCCAGTTAGAATTTTGCACAGCAAAAACTTCGGTCACCTAGAAACTATCTTTGAAAAACTATTTATGGAATGCAAGCTGCCCACTGCTCCTCTCTCCTTTTCTGTTGGCAACTCTTAAAAGGCCATAGAAATATTTTATGAGTTGACATCCTGCTTGGAAGAGACTTGAAAGGTACGTCTGAACTCCTTTTGATGTCTCCTGGTCGTGGAATGGTTAGATCTCCCCGGGTTGAATTTGCAAGGATTAGTGGGGCCGCCAGAGCAAAGCATTAGAGAGGAGAGAGAGAGAGAGAGCCAATTGCCGGGAACCAAAAGGTGACCGAAACATCCGCGCTGCTGCTCTCAGAAGATTAAGCTCCGCACCTGGAATGTGCAGTTTCTCCTCAGTCGGTGGGGGCTGAAGCGGGTGGGCGGGCGCGTCAGGCACACTTGTGAGGAATTCTCAAGCTCAGGCTGGAATGTAAGAGCTGATTGAGACTTTTTGGGGGCTCCAGGTCGCTCTCCTGACACGAGCGTCACCTCGTCGCCTTCTATTTTGTCCCCTGTGGGCAATGGCTACCTCGGAGCGGCAGCCCAAGACCTCTCCACACCGGGACTCGTGCCGTCGCAGTGTTCTTCTCCTAAGGAAAATGCGATCCGATCTCAGCAGCTTCCTGGAATGCTACGTGAGTCCCTCCACTGCGCGCGTTCCTCTGTGTGTGCATACGCGCAGAGAGAGATGTGTGTTTTAGGGCCGGGGTTCAGGTTTGGTCAAACCAGAGGTGGGCTGCTGGGGGTTCGCAGGGGTTCAGGAGAGCCCCTTAGCTAAGATTCTATGCAGTTCGAAGAACCCCAAAATCCTACTCCTGGCTGGTCCCGCCCATGCCGCCCCTCCCCTCCCAGAAGTCCCCACAAGGCCTGTTTTGGGTGCAGGTAAGTGCAGGGTATGTGCAGAGGCTTGGGGAGGTGGAAAAACACACACACACACCCCGGAAGTTCAGAAAGGCCACAAATGGGCCAGTTTCCAGCTTCCAGAGAGCCTCCAGCCTGAGGCGGCCATGTTCACTCACTTGAAGAAAGTCTCCGAAGCCCAGGGAGGGCAAAAACACACACATACCCCGCCGCCATGCTGCAGGAGGCCGACTAGGCTACGCCCACCATGGCCACGCCCACTCAGCAACCGGGCAGAGAACCTTTTGCTAAAATTTGTGAAGTAAGATTCATAATTGTAGAGAAGAGAGACCCAAATTGCATTTATGGCTGTGGACTACAGGATGTTGCTGCAAACTGCCATAAAATGTAGGTTGGTTCCCAAGCACCCAAATCACGATCACTTGAGTGTGGGAATAGTGCAAAGGTCATAACTTCGAGGACAGGTCATAAGTCATTTTTATTTATTTATTTATTTTTAATATAAATTTTATTTGGATTTTCACAAAGACATACAAATAAAACACCTTTTTTTTGAGAATAGCATGATCCCGGGTTATCACTTCTCCATACAGACACCAACTCAATTTCATATTCATCTTTGGGTTCTATTCCATATCTCATTACTGTTTTAACATTTTCTCCATAATTTTTCCCCTCCCATGGCTTTTTCAACTTTATTTTCAATTATCTCATATTTAGATTCAATTATATATCTTTTTCTAAGTTTCAATGTTTTTCTAATCATTATATTTATACTTTTGTCTGTCCTGTTTCAATTTCATATTATCTTTTCTCATTAAACAAATTTTCCCCTGTAGTTACTAATTGGAGTATGACACCTTTATATCTTTTAATTTTATCCATTCAACTCTTATTTAAGCTTCAATTTGTGGCTTTAGAATTATAACATTCAATGTAGTACATAACTTCCAATCGAATTCTGCTTGGTACATTCTTAAAATACTACACTATGTTCTTTAGAGTATGTATGTATGTATGTAATAGATAGATAGATAGATAGATAGATAGATAGATAGATAGATAGATAGATAGATAGATAGATAGATAGATAGATAGATAGATAGATAGATAGATAGATATAGATATATATTATTTCTATAGCAAAAACTGTAGAATTACATTTTTTATGATTGTGTCTTTACTCTCTTGCCCTGTTTTCTAATCCTTTTGTTTTCTGCCTTCTTTAGAAGCTGTTCCAGCTAAACCCCAAAGTCCAAAGCCTCAGGAGGTGAGATGGTTGGCACGGATATCCTATATATACAGACAGTATGTTGTATTACACCGCAGATGCGTTGCCCTGTGGCAGCTCAAAATCAGGAGCCCTTACCAAGGAATTTAAGGTTTTAAGGAAGAGATTGGACAACCATTTGTCTGGAATGGTATTGTTGAGGTTAGCCGGCAGCAGATGTGGATGGCTGAGGAGAGCGAGGACTCAGATGAGTGGCCAGGACCATTAGGGAATGGACTGCTGCCTTCAGAGATTGTGGGGGCTGGCAGCAGTGATGAGGAGGTTCCCAAGGAGCCTGCTCACAGGAAAGAGCAGCTGCAGCAGCGTGGGCGACTAGGGAGTAAGGCTGCAAGGTAGTGGTCCCTCCTTCAAGAAGATAAAAGCCAGCTCTTAATTGGACGTTCTTTGCAGGAAGCAAAAACGTTTTGAAACTCCAGCCTCATGGACATTCCAGTATCCTGAGTTTGTATTAGAAGATTTTTGTATTGCAAATTATTTCTTGTCTGTTATCTTTTGGGCATCTCGCACAGTTTGGCAAGGCTTGTGCTTATCACAGCTAATTATTTTGCAGAAGCACTAAAAGGTTTCTGTTCCCCTTGGATTGTGTTTGATGTTGGGAAAAGGGCATGGGTCAGAACAAATATTAAGAGGTCAACGTTGGCCCTTAACATGAAATTTCAGGTTTTGTACTAGATTGTGTAACAATGGCAGAACAATAGAATAACAGAACAACAAAATAACAGAGGTGGAAGGGTCCTTGGAGATCTTCTAGCCCAACCCCTTGCACAGGCAGAAAACCCTATGTCATTTCAGACAAATGCTTGTCCAACCTCTTCTTGAAAACTTCCTGTACGCTTTGAATTATGACCACAATTGAGCCCAAAATTCATGGTGCTAAGTGAGACATTTTCTTAAGTGAGTTTTGATTCCATTTTACAACTTTGCTTGCCCCGTTTGGTTAAGTGAATCACTGTCCTTGTTAAATGAGTAACAGCATCATTAAGTGAATCGGGCTTCCCCCATTGACCTTGCAGGTTAGAAGGTCACCAAAGGGGAATCACGTGACCCCGGGAACCCTGCGACTGTCATAAATACATGCCAGTGGCCAAGTGTTTGAATTTTGGATCATGTGATTGTGCTGCAACAGTCACAAGTGTGAAAAATGGTCCTAAGCAGAGGTGGGATTCAGCCGGTTTGGCCCGGTTCAAGCAAATCGGATGTTAAATTTACATTTGATTCGTCAAACCGGTAGTTGAACTGATCGGCTTTCCTCATCTACCCCTCCTTGGAGTTTCCATGTGGCCTGTTTTGGATGCAGGTAAACCGAAAAAAGGAGGGCTGAACCAGAAGTCCAGAAACAGGCCTTTTCCCGGCTTTTGGGTACCTCTGGAGCCCAGAGGAGGCCATTTCTGCCGTCCCAGAGGCCCGAGGGAAGCCTCCGAACTCTGGGGAAGGTAAAAAACAGCCCTCCCGGAAGTTCCGGTAGGCCACGCCCACAATGGCCACGCCCACCCAGCAACCGGGCTGAGAACCGATTGCTGGGATTTTTGAATCCCACCCCTGGTCCTAAGTCCCTTTTTTCCGTGCCATTGTAGCTTCGAACAATCACTCAACGAATGGCTGTAACCGAAGGACTTCTCACTTCTGAACTATCGTCCTTATTTTTGTTTTCTGTTTTTTTCTTCTAGAATTTTTCTGGACGTTCATCCCTCAAAAGGGAATACATTGAAGAGGAAACGAACACCGAGAGCCACCTAAAAATGGTCAAAATTGAGCCGTTAAATGAGGAGGAATGGAATGATCCCGCCTCGATGATGAACGAACCAGGGACCAGTTATGGATCCACTGGAGGGTCTTACATCACAGGAAATCAAGGAGGCCTCAGGGAAACCCCTGATGATACTCTACTGGACTATTCATCTGATCTAGGTAGCGTGATGTTCAGGATGCCTCGTCTTGAAATTTCAAGAGAATTTCACACATAAAAACAGATTTTATTTTTGGAGGTGTATGAAGGGCAGTTTCTTTCTGGGTGAGGTTCATTCCTTGGAAGGCCCTCATGAGAATAACGATGCCACAATATAATGATGGATGAAAAGGCCTTTTGATTATTTAGAGCAGGGGTCACCAACATTTTGGACCTCAGGGACCACCAAACTCATAATTTTAAATCCCGCGGACCACTAATATGAATTTTGACTGACGGTGGCTTGTTGACATTGGTGGGAAAGTCGGTCCCCTATTCCAGAGCTGCAGGAGTCACAGGACTGGCCCTTTGGTCATCCCAGAATAGCTGCTCCTCTATTCGGGTGCACCGGCCTGCCAGTGACCGGAGCAGCTGCTCCGGGATGACCAAAGGGCCAGTCCTGTGACTCCTGCAGCTCTAGAATAGGGAACTGACTTTCCCACCGTCAGCAAACCACCCTGGGGCAGATTTCCCTCCCTTGCTGTTGGTCTTATCTTCCAGTTCCATCTCACGTGGCTCTACTCAAAGTAAGGTTTGCGCTTGGCCGAAGAGTGGGGGCCAGCAGGTGGGTGGGCCTTGTGTTCCCGCGCAACCTGAATTAATTGCTTTGGTCTCTGCAGACCACCAAAGTTTTCTCACGGACCACCGGTGGTCCCCAGCCTACAAGTTGGTGACCACTGATTTAAAGGAACAGTAAGGCCTTATCAAATTGCAAGTAGCAGATTATTTGTGTCCCCTGCTTTGTTATTTTTATACATAATTCGAGGCGGCAAACAATATTCCTTCCTCCACCTATTTTTCCTTACAAAACAACCCCTGTGAGGTGGGTTGGGCTGGAGTGTGAGTGTGAGTGACTAGCCCACAGTCACCCAGCTGGCTTTGATGCCTAAGGTGGAACTAGAACTCACACTGTGTCCTGGTTTCTAACTGTAATGCAAGCTTGCATTGCCCCGAAGTAATTTTGAAAAAAAATGGAGGAAGGGGTTAATTTGAAAAGAAAAATTGGCTAAGATGACTTTGATCCTTGTTTGATAGTCCTTCATAAAATGTCTCGGAGATCAAAATTTGGTCTGAAATTCTTTAGAGAAGAAATGGGCAACCAGTGGTCCATATATTTTAAGATGAACAATGATAATATCCCTTGAAGCTGATTTCTTTTTTAAAAAAAAAAAGCTGTATAATGTAGACCATCCTAAATTATTTACTTGAGAATATTGTACTTCAGTTATTATCCTCAAATGCCCCTTATCACTTATCTTTATGGGAGTTCTAGTTTACTCAAGGTTGCTGGAGAAATTGTGACATTTGAAGACTCTTAGCTGCTAAGTAAATGGAAGGAAAAAGAATAAAAAAAATCAGCAGATGGATAGACCAAATTACAGGACCAATGTGGGCCCTGTTAGAAGGCCTAAAGGACTTAGGAAACTTCTGGAGAAGATCTGTATGGTCATTACCCATAGTGGTCGTTTTTTATGCTGACTTAATAGAACATTATCCAAGAAGTAGCTTTTGGTGACGTTCATTACAGCTATTCCTGAACATCTGTTCTTTTTTTAGCAGAAGACGACTCTTCGATGAACATTTCTTCAGAAGAAGAATCCACTGATGATGATGATGAAATCGGAGTGAGTGTATAGTCACCTAGTTCCACAATGCCATCTCCTTGGCATTCTCTTCATAACACAAGTTTTGGCCAAGAAGACAATGATTTGTACACCAGTAATTTTGAGGACATCTATCTATGCCACCTCAAGAAATGGTTCGCTGCATAGGCTGGGACAGCAATATCTCAGTTGACCCTGTCTAAAAGGGAGGAAACAGATTATTTGGCCCGTTTCACGTGATTTCTTGTCATCAAAGGAGAACCTTAAGTACAATTTATTTACTGCAATAACTCTTGTTAGTTCTTGAAGTTGTTGACTTTGACAATTGAGCTTCATGACTCAATTCTACTACTTTTTACCAAAAATGTCTTGATTGAGGGGACAAGTCAACTAGTTCTGGATCTCCAGAGCATAACATTGATTGTTCATCTTCTTTGCAGGCCTCAACCCTTCCCCTGAATATCAACCCTACATCACCAGTTGGCAAGAAAAGCCCTATGAGAAACCCGATAAGCAAACCTGAAGATATCAGCTCGCAGTACATATTCTTTGACCTCAAGTCTCTACGTAAGTGGCCTCCAACATATTTGTGACCATATGTATGGGAGCAGTGATGGGATTCAAACATTTTTTATTACTGGTTCTGTGGCTGTGGCTTGGTGGGAGTGGTGTGGTGTGGCTTGGTGGGCGTGGCTTGGAGGGCATGTCAGGGGAAGGTTACTGCAAAACTCCATTCCCTCCTCACCCCACTAACCTGCTTTCCAGCTCC
The DNA here is from genome assembly GCA_023653725.1 of Bungarus multicinctus. NCBI lineage: Eukaryota > Metazoa > Chordata > Lepidosauria > Squamata > Elapidae > Bungarus > Bungarus multicinctus. The sequence continues at coordinate 19,331,303 of CM042843.1, forward strand.
GTTCTCCTGTGTAGGGCAACCAAAGAAGACCCAGCCGATCAGCTGAGACTCAATGGGAGGTAGAGAATAGATGGGGATGGTGGGGCCAGTCAGAGGCAGGATTTGCCGGTTCTCCGAACTACTCAAAATTTCCTTTACTGGTTCTCCAGAACTGGTCAGAACCTGCTGAATATCACCTCTGCCTGGGACCCAAGTGTGGCCATCTTGCCTGAAATAGGTCAACTCAACCTTCTGTTTCCTAGAATGACCTGAAACCAGAAAGCATGAGTGACACCATCACCTCTCACACTAAGGCCCATAGCCTTGCAGGGGTGCAGGTATTCCCAGGAGTCTCCATCATTCTAACTTCTTCAGTTGTTTATGTGGAAGAACGCTCATGATACATGTTGGCTCTCAAAAGTTGATCACAATGAGAGGTGGTATTCTGCTGGTTTTGACCAGTTCTGGAGAACTGGTACCGGAAATTTTGAGTAGTTGGGAAAACCGGCCAATCCCACCTCTGACTGTCTCCAACCCCATCTATTCTCTGCCTCCCATTGAGTCCCAGCTGATTGGAAAGCAGGTCAGTGGGGTGGGGAGGTAATAGGGATTTTGGAGGATCCTTTCCCTGCCACGCCCACCAAGCCACGCCCAAAGAACTGGTAGTAAAAAATTTTGAATCCCACCACTGATCACAATCCTTTTAATTTAGCACCTAAGAAAGAGAATTCAGTATTATTTGCTGTTTCGGCATGTATCTTTCTTCCTTGCTGCTCCCTAGTATGAGTAGTCCTTGACTTATGACCACAAATGAGCCCAGAATTTTTTTTGCTTAGTGAGAAATTTGTTAACCGAGTTTTGCCCCCCATTTTACAACTTTTCTTGCAACCATTTCAGACAAATGGTTGCACAATCTCTTCTTCCAGAAGTCTTTGACTTATGACCATAACTGAGCCCAACATTTCTGCTACTAAACGAGACTGTTGTTAAGTGAGTCTTGCCCCATTTTATGACCTTTCAAGCCACAGTGGTTAAGTGAATCACTGCAGTTGTTAACTTAGTCACATGGTTGTTAAGTGAATCTGGATTCCTCATTGACATTGTTTGTCAGGAGGTTGCAAAAGGGGTTCAAATGACCCTGGGACACTGCTGGCGTCATAAATGTGAGTCACTTGCCAAGCATCCGAATGTAAATCATGTGACCCTGGGGATCACGTGACCATTGTAACTTCAAACAGTCACTCCATGAACTGAATGAGTGGAGTTGTTGTGGTTGAATGAATGAAATGAGTGGAGTTGTTGTGGTTAGCCAGCAACAGGTACGGACGGCTGAGGAGAGCGAGGACTCAGATGAGGGGCCAGGACCATTAGGGGGGAGTGGAATGCTGCCTTCAGGGACTGTGGGGGCTGGCAGCAGCGATGAGGAGGTTCCCGAGGAGCCTGTGCCAAGTGCACGTGGACGCAGGGTTGCTCATAGGAAAGAACAGCTACAATAGCACAGGAGACTCGGGAGTAAGGCTGCAAGGTAATGGCCCCTCCTTCAAGAAGATAAAAGCCAGCTGTGAATCGGACATTCTTTGCAGGAAGCAAAAACGTTTTGAAACTCAGCCTCGTGGACATTGCAGTATCTTAGTTGGTATTTGAAGACTCTTCTGTTGTAAAATATTTCTTATCTGTTATTCTTGGCAGCCTTGCAGAGTTTTGGCCAGGCTTGTGTTTATCAAAGTTAATTAGTTTGCAGCAGCCTTTTAACCGGGGATTCGTAAGAATCATTAAAAGGTTTCTGTTCCCTTCAGTTTGTGTTTGTTTTATTGGAAAAGGGTTGGGGTCACAACAGGAGTTGAGGACTTCCTGTATTCTTATTTTCATTGAGAAACATGTTCAGGTCCATCGCTTTCATCCCTCAACCTGGACCAATGATGTCTCTCTTTTCATTGCAACAGAAACTAAACATCACTTGGTCGTCCTCGGAGAAGAAGGCGCCGTTTTCCATGTCATGATTTCCTACCAGGAAAATTCAAGAGAAAGAGTCAGTGTGCTTGACATGGATGCCCTCCTCCGGTATCTCAGCAGCCTCCAGATGCCCATTTTGGTGGGATACAAACTCTGGTCCATGAACATCCCTGCTCTGCTTGATGCCCTTCAGGAAATCAACAAAGAACAGCAGTTTGAAGGGTCCATGTTAGGTTTCTTGGATGTTTTTCCCCTTTTCAGAGAAAAATTCACAGATACCTCTAATTATACACTGAAGAATTTAGACAAGAAGTATCTGTTTGGAAAATTCAACCACACCAACACGAGCGACTGTGTCAGAATTCTGAGGGCGCTCTGTAACAAGTATGGCATTAAGAGGGAGTTCCCGAGAATGCCTCTAATTGCCTGTTCCAGCTTCAGATGCTATTCCTCCCTTCAACCTCTCCTGCGGGAGAGAGTCATCTCCCTGCCCTCGGTGCAGACTTTGGCCTTGCACAACATCTCCCTTGACACACTGCAGTGTATCTATGTAAACGACCCCGAGAAAGGGCTGAAGAAGCTGTGCAGGCATTTGAACACCAACCTGAGGATCGGAGAGAAAAAAATCCAACGGTTGAGTAAGATCCGTACCTATTTCCAACACCTCCCATCGTCCTCTCAAGGTGCTTCACTTCCAGAGATTCCTGAAGGGAAACTCTTAGTTGCTATGGGGTTAAAATGACCCTTCTGGGAACACAAGAGAATTCTTCTGGAATGAAACCACACAGCACTGGGTGCTATGCCTGGTCAAAGTGATATTTCATGAGAATATTTTTTAAAAAATAATTTTTTAATTTTATTTTTATTACAAACATCTTTTCTTCCACTTGACAACCTGTCGTCTTACCACTGTCTTAAGAAATACAATTAGTAGTTACAATATTATTCATTATATTGGTACTGTTCTTTACTCTTATCTTAATATATACTTAATATCTCTGTTCCTTCAGTCTTTTTCTTAACTTGTTTACTTCTATTAGAGAATCTACTATATTTCAACATTCTTAATTGATCCATTAACTATGTCTAGTTTTCATATTTTTTCTCTAGCCACTAATAAAATAATATTCAGTTGGCTCTCTGTCTTTAATTGCAAGTGTTAGTCTAATCATTTTTGCACATACTAATGTTTTCCTAATCACATTTTCTTCAGTAGGAATCTTGTTCCTTTTTCCAGTTTTGATCAAATACGATTGTCGCTACAGTTAGTACATGAATAATCAAGTATACATTCTCTTTACTATATGTTTCGGGTTAGATCCCCAATAGGAATATTTCTGGTTTTAAGTCAACACGCTGTTGTATCATTGATTCCAACCATAGCCATATTTTTATCCAGTACTTTTAGCTTCTATGCATGTCCACCACATATGGTAATATGCGCTAGGTCATTTTGCCAACCTTGCTGGCACAAAATGCCATCTATAAAACATCTTATACAGATTCTCTATATATGCATTTGACACTATTCACCTCTTAAAGCCTACTTGGTCACTTCAAATCCTTAAGTATCCGGTTGTTTTGGGGAGGTCAGATAATCTAAGGATTTGAGGCCGAGCTTCTATCCACAATATTACATGTTGAGAATGTGAGATTATTGAGAACAGATGCTTCAACTCCTTTTTCCACCATAAACGCAAACCAATAAAGCTGTATTATCTTTTGAGTTTCTCTTCTCCATTTTCATTGAAACCTGTTCATTAGGACATGCACCTGATATTCCTCCAGCTGCATGTATTCTCCTCCTGCATTGAATCTGAAACTATAACCACAGTTTGGCTCAGCTGTTTGTCTCTTAGATGACTGGGAGTCACACACATGTGCAACACACACACACATATCTGGTTCTCATTTAGAAAATGGCAAAGCCAGAATGCCATCCTTGCAGAACGCAACTATTTTTAAGGTAGTGCTTCCCAATTTTAGCAACTTGAAGAAGTCTAGACTTCATTATCCCAGAATTCCCCAGCCAGGGATGGGGTGTATGTAATTATAATTTACTCAAACATTGGAATATTTTACCCCAAAAGCGGCTGATCACTCACTACTGTACTGCATTCAGTCAGTCATTTAGTCTAAACTTAAGCAAACATCATTCTAGACCTGGGTTCAAATTCCCTACCTGACCTCAGAACTTGGGAGAGAAGGCAGTCAGGTTCCCTCTGCCCACCATACCAAGGGATAAAATTAGGGAAGACTCTTACACAAGAGTCTTCAAACTTGACAGCTTTAAGACTTGTGGACTTCAACTCCCAGAAATCTTCCTCCAGTCATGTTAGCTCAGGAATTCTAGGAGCTGATGTCCACAAGTCTTAAACTTGCCAAGTTTGAAGGCCCATGATCTATTCTGTCTGTCTGTCTATTCTCTCTCTCTCTCTTCCACCTCTTTATCTATTCTATCTGTATTCTATCTTTCTCTCCCTCTCTCTTCTATCTCTCTTTCTATCTATTCTACCTCTCTTTATCTATCTATTCCAGGGCTCTTCAAACTTGGCAGCTTTAAGACTGCCAGCTTCAACTCCCAGAAATCTTCCTCCAGTCATGTTAGCTCAGGAATTCTAGGAGTTGATGTCCACAAGTCTTAAACTTGCCAAGTTTGAAGGCCCTTGCTCTTACAGGTCATATTAAGCACCCAGAGGACAGGTGAACCTCTGTTATTATTGCTTTGGGTTTTACTTCCAAAAGTTCTTTGAGACACCCTCATGTCTTGCAGGTTCAAGATGTGGACCTGCCTAAAATTCCTCTCCCAGTTTCTTTGTGGAGAGCTGTCTTCTCCTGCTCCAAATCCCTCCTGGGTGTGTCTCTGGCGATTCTCAACCATCCAGGCCAAGGATCTTTAAACTTGGCCAGTTTAAGACTTGTGGACTTCAACTCCCAGAATTCCTGAGCTAACATGACTGGGGGAGGAATTCTGGGAATTGAAGGCCACAAGCCTTAAGGTTGTCAACTTTGAAGACCCCTGATCCAAGCCATGATCCTTTGTCCCAAAGGTGCTTTTTCTAAAAGGCACCTGGGCTTTCTTGTTTTTCCAAAAAGCAATGGAACTTTAAAAGAATAACACGACTTGAAAAGAGACCTTGAAGATCCTCTAGTCCAATCCCCTGCTCAAACAGAAAACCCTATGCCACGTCAGACAGATAGTTGTCCCATCTCTTCTTGGCTTTTTTTCTCCTTTGAAAATATTTCATTGCTCATCCATGAAGCTTCTGAACCGAAGAAGCTTATTGGATCAGAAGAGAAACATTAAAAAAAAAAGAAACCAAGGAAGTCTGTTTGAGTTTTGGAAAAAGCACCTTTGAGATGCTCCCGTGTAGTTTCAGCCAATTGATCACACCCTCCTTGGCCCTATGTAAATCTAAGTATTTTCAGAAGAAGGATTGAAACTCTTAACCTCCATTAAATCACCTCCTCCCTCCCTCCCTCCCTCTGGCTTAAGAGAGCTTGCAGCTGAGGGGTGGAGATCCAAACTCATGATTTCTTGGTGCTTTGCAGGATTTGCACTGGCTGAAGAGGAAGCTGATTAGCTGCCTCATTATCTCAGCCAGGTGAGAGAAGGTTGGCCTTCAGGAGTCGCCTAGAATAAAAAGGATCCTGGGTAGATGCTGGTCTTTTTTGCCAGCTTCCTAGAACAGACAAGGATGGGACCCTTACAGAATCTGGCCATTGTTTTAGCTTGTTGGCTAATGGGAGAAGTGGCCTCCCTGGACCGCCAAGATTATGTTTGGAGGTTTTCTGGCACTCCTGCTCCTATGAGGCAGCTTTATCTACCTTCTGGGGTTGAGACTTACCCTTATGCTTGGGTAGATGCTTCTCAGGCACGAGCTCTGTCCCTCCTGTCGCCTGTGCTGGCCCAGTGTGAAGAGGCCCATGTCATGGTGACTGTGAAGAGAGACCTCTTTGGCACCGGGAGGCTCGTCCAGGAGAAGGACCTGAGCTTGGGTCCAACTGGCTGCCAACCCACGTCCTACAACGCTGAGGAGAACACGGTGATCTTTTATGCAGGCCTTCATGAGTGTGGGAGTGTTTTGCAGGTAAGAGGGGAAGGTGTTTTGCGAACCCAATCCTTGTCTCCTTTGGCAGGTCCTAGATGTAGCCATGATAGCCAGTTCTAGTAATTAGAACCAGAATAGAGCTGGAAGGGACCTTGAAGGTCTCCTAGTCCAGCCTCCTGCTCAAGCTCACTCTAATTTTCAGGACAATAAAACAGCTGGCTTGTTCACAAGAACCACAATGTTTCTCTTTCCTAGATACTGTTTTTTTTTTTTAACCCTTCCTTCCTTTCCTTTCTTCCCCCTTCAGTTCTCTTTCTGTTCTGAAGTACCCTGTTATCTCTGGGAGTTGTTAAAAGAATGCAATTAAACCAGCATTCTGTCACAAGTTACAACTGGGTGGAAGTAACTTTCTGAAAAATGCAAAGGTGTAGAAAAGGCTTTCATTACTTTTGTGTCTCACCTGGGGCTTGTTTCACATTTGTTTGGCTGCTAGCTGTCTTAAACATTAAAAAAAAAAAACCCAAGAATTAAAGAACTCAGAACAGACTCGGTGTGAGGTTTTCTGCTATTTCATGTTTCTGCTCCAAGAGTTTGAAGAACCTGTGTTTTTCCCATAGCAAGAAATTCCCCCTGTATTACAAGCACCAAATTAACTTCTGGTTTGTAACGGTATCTTGTATTTCTCCTTCCTTTCTCTAGATGACTCCAGACTTTCTAGTCTACAGGACTAGCCTTCATTACAAGCCAACTTCCCACAGTGTAATTGTAAGAACTAGCCCGGTTGATGTTCCCATTGAGTGTCACTACCCAAGGTGAGATCAGAGGATGAAATTAATAAAACAGTGAGGTTGGCTTGACTGTTAGAGATGGTTACCTTGGGTGGGAGGTGAGAACATACTGTTGAATAAAAGAAAGTTATCTACCCAAGGCAGCAGAATTTCTGAAGATAGCCCTGGTGAATAAAACTAAATGACTTGTTCTTTATTTTCAGGAGAAACAATGTAAGCAGTAATGCAATCAAGCCAACATGGATTCCGTTCAGGTCAACGATTTCTGCGGAAGAAAAACTTCGCTTCTCTCTACATTTGATGAATGGTACTTCTTTTTATGTGGTTGCTAGGAGTTGGGAAATAATTTGGAGGCCCATAATCATTTCCAGAAGCCCCTTCTTCCTTCATGAGTTTCCTGAACATGAGGGTCCAATGAGTTTAAACCTAAATTGTGCACAAATTACATTTTTTTCACATTGGCTTTAGTGAAACCGTTTTTTAAAATTGGTTAAAAAAATGGATTCCACTTTTTTGCATTGCTTTGTGCATAAGGCCAGACAACATATGTGCATTTGTACATATGCCTTGCAAACATTACAGAATTGTGCACAATACACAAATCTTGCACAGTTTCTGACTTTGTGGCATTTCCAGAGTTACTAATAATTCTTCAAATTTGGACACGGGGGGGGAGAGAATGCAGATATTGGTGTACACTCTGGTTTCTGCATATTTTGGAAGATTGCAGCAGATTCAGGGGGCACACAAAATTTAAAAATGGTTTGACATGCCAATATAAGAATTAGGATTGGGGTGCATATTCGTTTGCAGACATGATAGATGGGAGGAAAAAAAAAGGATTGTTTGCCCTTATTTGAATTGGGCTCACTAGGTTGAGATTTGCACCCAAGAAATCGTCCAGTGAGAGAATGATGATTTTGGTTTTCAGAGGACTGGAGCTCAGAGAGAGCTTCCAACGGCTACCAGTTGGGAGAAGTGATGTACATTCAGGCTCAAGTAATCGCAGAAAACCACACACCTCTCCGACTCTTTGTGGATAGCTGTGTAGCCACGTTGAGCCCAGAAGCAGATTCCAATCCCCGCTATCCCATCATCAACTACAAGGGGTAAGAGTTCCCTCTGACTATCATCTCTCTTCTGATTTGCACTGAATGTTCTTATGCAAGGGTCCTCAAACTTGGCAACTTTAAGACTTGTGGACTTCACTTTCCAGAATTCTCTAGCCAGGGAACTTCAGGGAACTGAAGTCCACAAGTCTTAAAGTTGCCAAGTTTGGAGACCTCTGTTCTTATGTAAGCTAACTTACTGCTCCTGGAAATCCTAAAGCCACCTGTTCTGTAGCAAAATTGCACTATATCCACCTAAGATGGCCATTACTATGGGGTAGAACTATCATCAAGAGCAATAAGCTCACTTATACATGAAAATTGCTAATCAAGAATAAATTTTTAGCTCTGAGTTGAAATGAGGGGTCCTTGATGCAGATATTACCTAGTTTGAGTAATGAAATAAACTCCCTATTCCTGGCCCACTGCTGGATGCAAACTTTTGGGATGAATAATTCTCCCAGATCCTATATAAGAAGGCTGCTTTGTCCAAATAGTGGCTGTGATCCTTAAAAGACCAGAAAGCAACCAAGCTCAGAGGGCACCAAGAATCCCACAAAAACTTACTAAATTTGTATTTAAATTGGGTTTTCTGTTATCTTGGCCTTCTGGTCCTTGCTTGCAAGAAAGTTCTTGTTCTATGTCTGTATCCACAAGGAAAGCCATCATCTCATCCCTGTTATCAAGGTTGGGTTGTTAAATCTCCTTCAGACCCATTTTCTTTTTGTATTATATAAAAATTCTATTTTAACTTGAAGTGATGATGCCAATCGCTTCAATTTCTATCTGTGCCCTTGAGTGCTTGTTTGTATTGGATGGTAATCCTGCATGTAGTGTGGTTTTTGTTGGTTATTTCTGAATCAAACTGGGAACTTCGGGGCTAAAAAGCAGACTCACAACTACATTAAACACAACAAGGTTAGGCCTGTTGTGTGGAGATTGCCCAAGGACACTAAAATGCACTAAATGACCTTGACTATGTATCAGAATGGTCAAACAAATGGCAACTTCAAATCTCAACAAATAAATGCTCTGTCTTACATATGGGCAAAAAAAAGCAGAAAATAAAATATAGGCTGAATAGTCAAGACCTTGTTGTGATCCAAACTCTGTCAAGGATCTTGGAGTACTCATCTCAAATGACCTAAGTACAAGAGCCCATTGTAACTACATAGCCAAAAAGGCATTAAGAGTTGTTAACCTAATCTTACGTAGCTTTTTCTCTGGTAATATTATACTAAAAACTACAGCATACAAAACATTTGCTAGACCAATACTCGAATAAGCTCATCAGTCTGGAACCCATATTACGTATCTGATATTAGCACAGTTGAGAAAGTCCAGAAATATTTCACGAGAAGAGTTCCCCACTCCTCTACTCGTTATAGAATACCTTATGCCACCAGACTTGAAATTCTAGACCTAGAAAACCTTGAATTACGCCATCTTCAGTCTGATCTAAGTATGGTATATAAAATCATACATTGCAATGACTTACCTGTCAATGAATACTTCAGCTTCAACCATAACAACACAAGAGCACATAATAGATACAAACTCAAAGTTAACCGCACCAAACTTGATTGCAGGAAATACGACTTCAGCAATAGAGTGGTCAATGTCTGGAATACTCTCTACCTGACTCTGTGGTTTCTTCCCCAAACACTTTAACCTTAGACTTTCTACTATTGACCTCACCCCTTTCCTAAGAGGTCTGTAGGGGGCGTGCATAAGCGCACCAACGTGCCTACCATCCCTGTCCTATTGTTTCTTTTACATTTTATTTTTCTTATATGTATCCATGTATTAATAACTATGTTTTTACTTATACCTATTATCTTGTAAGCAATTGACAAATAAATAAAAATAAATAAAAAACGTAACCAAGTGTGTCCAAAGTTAGGAAGCATTGTTGACAAGTGTTGTGTCCTCCAGCTGCCTGGTAGATGGACAATTTGATTCCAACTCAACCTTCTTATTGCCAAGGATCAGGGATGACGTACTCCAATTCACAGTAGATGTCTTCCGTTTTAGTAAGGACCCCCGAGATCTGGTAAGAGTCCTTCTAAAGCCCAGCTCCTAACAGCCATATTTTTGAAGTTTCACTCTTGGTCATGTCATAAACCTAGGTTGAACCATCTTGTACCTTGTTCCTAGATCTACATCACTTGCCATTTGAAGGTGGTTGCAGTTACTCAGGCTCCTGATGCTGAGAACAAAGCTTGTTTCTTCCATCCAGCTAGGAACAGGTAGGCAACCTGATATTGTTACAGGTTCAAGTCACCTGGCTGTTAAGCCATGTATCATTGTAGGAGGACATTAAGTAGGCTTAGTCAACAGGAATTTGAGCTTGCAACTTAGTTCTTTTGATGTAATTTATCTGTTTCTTTGGAGAAAAATGTTTTAGATTCATTTTATTTTGGAAGACTTGGTGATTATGTTGTTTTGAGCTACACACCAATAGCTTGGAAATCAGTATCTAACCTAACTGGCTATTGCATACTTTTTTGATTCCAAGACAGATGAATTTATACACTGTAAGGACCTTCTCAGCTTCCTGCAGTGGTTTGAAGAACATGTATTTCCATATTTGAACAAGTATTCCATGAATGAATGTCCCGATAGGTGAACCTGTTAGAAATCTCAACTCCCTGAACTAGTTCTCATGCCTGGTTTTTCTCTTACCTCTTACCCTGTTAAATGACTTATTCAAAAATAAAACATTAACATTTTTATATAGGGGTTTGCTATATGTAATACAAATAGTATAAGGTATTTTGTATATGAAAAAGAATTCTGCATAAACCACAATTGGCTGAGTTCATTCCGTACCTTAAGCAGAAACTCAACCTGGGTTACAACTTAACAAACTTGTAAGCCCAATTGATCTTAGGCTAAGTAAATACTTGAACTTAAGACATCAACTATCAGTAACTTAGAATATAGCCAAATATTAATCCTCTGGTCTATTAAGAGGGGAAAGTATTTGATACTGGAGGCTTTCAAGAAGAGACTAGACTGCCATCTCTCAAAAATGATGTAGGGTCTACTGCCTGGGTGGGTGAGGGGTTGGACTAGATGACCTACTCTGTTCCAATTCTGTTAATCTGACTCTAAATAAATATTGACGCACCCTTACAGGAAGTGTTTCTCTTTGGCTTTTGTCACCACAGTTGGGTTCCAGTTGAAGGCACCACAGATATTTGCTCTTGCTGTGAAACCAAGAAATGTGTTCTAACTACGGGTCAAGGTAGCAGCTCCTGGGACCAATGGGGAAGACGACTGGGCAGAGATGTGGCTGCTAAATTGGGTATGTAATTGAGGTTTGGTAGAGGGAAAAAGCTAGTCCCTTGAATGATATTCAGAAGGAGATGTTCTACTTCTGAAAGTATTTGATGTGGGACAATTGTGCCCAATTCTCAGAGGTTGACTGGACAAGTCCCTGCAGTTTTCTTGGCAAGGGTTTTCAGAAGGGGTTTGCCATTGCCTCCTTCCTAGGACTGAAAGAAAGTGACTGGTCCTGCCAGGATTGCCATCCTGCTACGCCATGTTTTGCTGGCTGCCAGCCTGCCATATGCAACCAGGAGGAAGGAGAAACTGCAAGGGGGAGGTTAGCATGAAGGGAAATAAAACTACATACTATGGGAATGCAGCACCGCGAAACCAGGGATCAAGGGAAAAGTTAACCGCATGCTTTGGGCATGAAAAACTCATATCTGGCTTTGGTTCTCTGTAACCACTTGGTTTTTTTAGTAAAGTGTACTTTCCTTAACAATGGATTTGAGAGAGTTCCTTTTCTATCTGACCAAGTTGGGACGGGTCCAAGCCTCAAGGTCACAAAGCTAGCTTTGTACCTAAGCCAGGTCTAGAACTCAACAGTCTCCTGGTTTCTAGCCTGATGTCTTAACCACTACACCAAACTGGTGCTCTCTATATTAATGTAAATGTCTTGTGAATCTTGTTCTTGTGCAGATAAATCGAAGGAGGCCAATGTTGACGTGATGCTCGGTCCCATCCTCATTCTTGACTCGTATATGACTTCCAGAACTCCTCCTGACAATCAAAATAAGTTGGTCTTATCAGCAGAACATGGTACAGTATCATGCTGATTATGGAGTTCAGACATTGTGTTAATCCATGATTTGTTGACTACCCATAACTGGATATATTCACATCGCTTGCTAAATCAGAGGCGTACAGCTTTAGTGACCTCAGGACCACAGTAATCCCCATAGCCTTTCCATGTGATTACAGTTCTTTAATCTGACACTTAAACCATTAGTTCCATTGGCTTTAGTATTAACTGCATGAAATTCAGTGAAATTCTATATAATTGTTTTACTTGGAGCCAGAAAGATGGACTCAGTGGAAGTCACCCTTTATCCTATCAACAATAATCTCGTCCAATTATAAATCTGCAAGGAACTTTTGTTCAGACTTTTGACGGAGCAAATTCACAGAGCAAAAATTTGAGATAAAAGTAATTGTCAACTAAAAAGAGACTTTTGCTTTGAATGAGCGAGATTTGTTGAAACCCTGACAGTAACCTCAATGACACTTGCTTGTCATTAAGTTCCACTTTTTGTTTGTAGGGAAGGAAAACCAGAATGTTTAGCTCTTCATTTCCTGCTCTGTATGATATTCCTTATTTAATTTTCAGTGCAAAAAAAAAAAAAAAGCTGTTTAAGAGAATCTGTTCTTCTCTTCTTTTTAGGTTTCTTCCAATTTCCTTGGATGCTGGTGGGGATCATCTTAATAGCCCTTACTACAAGCTTGGCCCTGACCACTCTAGGAATCTTTTGTACTAGGAAAAGACGTTATAATTCTTCTTAAGTTGTTATGCAATGTGTAAGGATGTTAAAATAAACAAATCAAGCCTTAACAAAAAACTTGTTTCTTTTTTCCCCTTACATCTTGTTCAATAAACAAATATATAACTGTGTTTGCATAGAAAACATCTCTGAAGCATCAAAATAAAGGTTAGAGGATTTGTGTCTAAGACTATGCTCACTTCAAAACATCTGAATTATTTTGGACTTCACAAAGCCACCACTTCTCTCTGTTGTTAATTGAGGCAGTGCTTGGTGCCTCCCCACTCCCTTCAATTGAACCTTATGTGCAAGCACTTCAAAAGTTATATTCACTTTTAAGAACTCTCATTCAGTCCTGTTTGGGTCCTCCTAAGCTTATGGTCTAATGTTATGTTTGGACACTACTTGCTTCAAAATTGTTTGATAATGAAGGCCTTGTGTGGAGTTAGTGGCTTAAAATGTCATTTGGGTTCCAAGTGCTAGGTATACTCTGTTTAAATCTTTAATATCAACTCATAGAATTGTCTGTAAATAAAACACTAACCAATTATCTATATTGGAAGAATTATCCTTCTGGGTTCAGTTCCACGTGGGGAAAAAGACACTGGAAACATGGAGGCAGTTTGGAAAGATGGTTTAATGGTGGACAGGACCACATGGCTTGGAGCTCCAAAGTGAAAAGGATGATCACATTACGTCAAGATGAAGGAAAAGAAGGGCTTGATATGATGAAAGTGCCTGGGTTTTATACCCTCTGTTGGGATTTGTATTTGGGCTTGTGTTCTGATTGGTTGTCAGACTCCCATGGGGCCATGCAGGGTCAACTCTACAGGCTGTCCCAGGCTTGGTTGAGCCTTGCTGGATGATGAAAGGGCTTTGGGCAATTCCTATTATAGCTCTACTTGGAGTAGATCTTTGTTATGTAAAAGACTGGCCAAGGCCAGAGTAATGGTCCATTAGCAAAGGTGCGGGTGAGCTTCAGCTTCTGAGGTGAGTTTCTGCTTCTGAGTTTCTACTCTTCTTAGGGGAAATGTTCTGCCTTTTAAATATTTCCTAGGATATTTCATTTTTCTAGGAGAGGGGTGGGTGCTAACTTCCTACATCTAGAAGATGGAAACAGGGCTTTTCCCAATAACAATGCATTGCCTCCCAGCTCCTAACTTTAAAGTTCACCCCTCAAACCAGAATATTTGCAAAATATTATTAAAGGGTTGCAAAAGAATAATAACACAAGCTACCCCTCAAAATATCAGCTCCTCCCTCATGCCAGGATTTTATTTATTTTTTTAAATGTTATTGGCCAACCAGCTGCAGTGACCTCTGGGTAGCATGCAGAACTAAAGAACCTTTTAAAAAAGCAGCTTAAAATATTAAATCGGATTCATTTTGCAGATTGGGGAGGAGGAATAGAGTGAAAAGCAGGGAAGGGCTTAGACTTCAACATTCGTATGATTTCACCAATGAGGCAGGGCTATGGCAAAACGTTGCCCCTCATTTCAAACAAAAATCCAAGATATAAAAACTGCATAACTTCTGTTTTGTACTCTTATGGGCAGCCAGGCAAAGCCTTCCCAAAGTTCCTTTTGAATTGGTAACCCATAATGGAAAGGCTGAGATCTTGAAATAAGCCTTGCAAAAGAGCTCATACAAGCGTTAGCTCTTTTAAACACATGCGGTCCCCACGCCCAACAGAACACGTGTCGTCCCAGCAAGCAACAAGAGCCACTAACGGTCAGCTGACTTGTTCTCGGTCAGCTGATGCAAGGGAAGCTCTTCAGGGATTGGCTAGAAGGAAGGAAGCTGGAAAAACAAGGAAGCTCTTCAGGGATTGGCTAGAAGGAAGGAAGCTGGAAAAACAAGGAAGCTCTTCAGGGATTGGGTAGAAAGAAGTGAAAAACAAGGAAGCTCTTCAGGGATTGGGTAGAAAGAAGTGAAAAACAAGGAAGCTCTTCAGGGATTGGGCAGAAAGCAGGCAGCTGGAAAAACAGAAGCTTTTCAGGGATTGGCTAGAAGGAAGTCAGGTGATGCAAGGGAAGCACTTCAGAGATTGGGTGGAAGAGAGAAGTCAGGTGACTCGCTTTGCATAGGAAGGAGGGTGTTGCTCAGATCAGGGGAAAATGGTGAGTGGGGGTGTGGTTTTATTGCTAGCAGGGGGAAAAGGGGGTTTTATTTTTAAGGACTAGAGGAGAAAGCCCAGCTCTTTAAAAGAAAAATTGGCGCAAGTGCAGAAGGGTGCAGAGTAGTGCATTTGTCAGTGCAAAATCTCAGTAATTCTAAAATGGGTGGACTTCAATTCCCAGAATTCCCCCAGCCAGCTTGCATTTTAGGAGTTGAACTCCACCTAATGCTGGCTGGAGGAATTCTGGGAGTTGAAATCCATGCATGCTAGATGGAGAATTCTGGGAGTTGGAATCTATGCATGCTGGCTGGAGGAATTCTGGGAGTAGAAGTCCATGCATGCTAGATGAGGGATTCTGGGTGTTGGAGTCCATGCATGCTAAATGGGGGGTTTTGGGTGTTGGAGTTCATGCATGCTGGTTGGAGGAATTCTGGGGGTTGAAGTCCATGCATGCTAGATGGGGGATTCTGGGAGATGAAGTGCACCCCTCTTAAAGATGCTGTGGTTGAAAAGTACTCAAACTTTGTTTCTTCCTGCCAGAGGTTTCGATTCTGTGGGGATTTGGACTGTCCTGACTGGGTCTTGGCAGAAATTAGCACTTTGGCTAAAATAGTAAGTGATTTTTTTGGGGGGCCTTTGAGTTTCATGAATATTTTAATTATTTTAAGATATGGGGGTGCTAGCATTTTATTGCCTACTTTGCAGTGGATTTGCCCCATTGTAAGATTTTGCCTGACAAACTACCATTCTCCAAGGGAGGATTTTAAAAAATCAAGGATGATGGTTATGACACATTTTGGTCTTATTTTTCCAGTCTTCGGTGAAACTCAAGCTGATCTGTGCCCAAGTTCTGAAGGATGTGCTTGGAGAGGGCATCGATGTGAGTCCATTCTCAATCTCTTTGTGGATGCTTTCCAAACTCGGTTTGCATAAATCCAGGATCAGTACGAGAGAAGCACTTTCAGATTAACCCTGTGAAACATTATTTTTTTAAATAATAGGTTCATAAATCAACTGCCCCATTCATAATTGTGTTTCCATGGCAATTGAGTGTTTAAATTGGAAGCTCCCAAAAGAAAATTCTGTGATGGATTAAAAAATGTTTTGTTGTTGGGACTCCCCAGTGTTAAGTTTGAGCTGACCCAAGCTAGAAATTGTTCTTTTGTCTCTTGCAGTATGACAAAATTCTGAAATTAACATCAGATGCCAAGTTTGGTAAGTATCCTTCCCTTCTATGTCCAAGGGCTAAGTTAGGGTACGGCTAAGCCATTTCCTATCCTGTCACCATTTCTCAGCTGAAAATTGAGAATCAGGGTTGCATTTATTTCCTTAGTATTGGTGCTGAAAGCAAATTCGTGCATGGGGTATGCGCACAACAAGGTGCTGTACTTCACTGGCATCTTTTTGCTAGAGACTTGCAAAATTGGTCATCTCTGAGCAGCCAGTAAAAAATGACAGATCCTGTAAAGCTATCTCTACCTTATGTGTTTAAATTCCAAACTACAGAGACCAATGCTTCTCAACCTTGCCAGCTTTAAGATGTGGTAATGAAAGAAACAAAATGCTTGTTACCAAGCACATCTAAATTATTATTAAAATAACCAAAACATCTTTACAATCCCCAGGGCACATCACAACTTTTGAGCAGCCCTAATGTTTAGGAATTGAAAGTTGAAAAATTTGACACGCCAGTGGACTTCAACTCCCTGAATTCCCTAGTCAGCCATGACACTGACAGACTGTGGTTAAGTTCTTTTCCAAATAGGTAAATGTTGAACAAAATGTTTCAGCAAACCTACATACACAGTTCTGGAGCAATTCATGGCCTTGAGCTGATTATAGAGGGGTGGTTTTCCTATCCTAGCAGCAACTTCAAGATGTGTGGACTTTGACAATGTTAGGAATGTAAGTCACCTAACAGTTGGGTTGGAAATACATAAACCAGGATAGACATTTTAATACTGTATCTTTAAGGGAATGCTAAAATTGCAATTGGGTGTGGTATCCCAAACGGCCATAAGATGGAGCCAGAAACCTGGTTTCCCAACTCAGAGCTGAGAACTGAGAGAGAGAGTTTTGCTAGATGGTCAATGTTTGTGTTCCTGCATTTCCCTAGTGACTATTACTGATCATTGTTATTCTTGGATTGATGTGAGTCTATTACTGAACTGTCTTTGATACTGGACTTTGTTATTTGGATTATCCCTGGACTGAAAACTGACTGCTATAAACGGTATATGACTTGGACTGTATTGGACTTTGCTTAATCGTTTACTGGAAATAAAACCTACATTTTACTATACAGTGTATTTGTGTGGTGTGTATGTGTTATTCAACATTACTCTCAGTACGTCTCCCTGTGTGCATTCATTCTCCTAACGGGGAATTACCTCAACAGACTCCCAAAATTCCCCAGCCAGCCTAAGTCACTCATATCCTTTTCAATAAAATGTGTTGATCTGAATACTTGCTTCAGACAACCATGTTTCCTTTCTTTTTCGCTCTGCAGAATCAGGAGATGTGAAAGCCACTGTTGCTGTCCTCGCCTTCATTCTCTCAAGTGCCGCCAAATACAGCGTGGACTCTGAGTCCCTGTCCAGCGAACTTCAACAGCTAGGACTGCCCAAAGGTGATTTTTGAGTTGTTGCTTTTAAAAACATAAAATATGAATGGTAGTTCCTCAGAACTACCTCTAACCGTAAATAAAACTTAGAGGTTGAAGGAGTACAAATCCAGAGGGACAAATGAAATTTGGTATATGTTGTACGAAGTAGAGGAAAAAAAAATCTGAATAACTTTGGAAAAATTGCATTTGGGAGTTTTCATTTCTAACTGGTTGGATTTTTAGAGGAGGGCAGGATTAAGTAGGTTTTAAGGAGCCCAGAGGATTTGGGCTGGTGGCTTAATTTACCTGATCTCTTGGTTGTAGAGCATGCCGCAGGATTGTGTCGGTCCTACGAGGAGAAGCAGAGTTCTCTCCAGGACAGCCTGAGGAAGTGCAGCCTGAGATGTAAGTCAAACTCCTTTGCTGGTTCCAAAATGAAAGGTCACTTGAAGGGAAACTGTCCTCTGCCGACTTTTCCCACTCTGAGATGTTTTTGCTTACTTGTGGGAAGATTTCTCAGTATCACAAGGGGCTTCACAGATTGATTGGAGAAACATACTGTAAAATGCCAACAAGGCTGAACCGCCCCGTCAAGGAACACACAATCCTGCTCTTCTTAGACTGGAATTTTCAGAGCGCTCGGTAGTACAGGTAGTCCTTGATTTATGACTAGACCCCTAATGACTGTTTGAAGTTATGACAGACCCTGAAAAGGAGATTTTAACAATCCAGATTCCAAGTTCTGTCACTTAGACCCCCTCTGTGGTCACATGACAGGATTTTGGGCGCTCAGCAACCAATCTACATTTGCGGCCGTTGGAAAGGCAGATGGAATTCTGCTTCTGGTACAACTATTTGATTTGGCTTTTTAAAAAACATTCATTTGTTCCCTGTGTTGATGTTGTTATTTTCTCTTCTTCTTCTTTCTTCTTTCGTTCTTCAGATGAGTGCTTCTTTCTTTCTTCTGTTCTTATTATTACTGCTTCGGCGATGCGTCGTACTTTCTTAGTATTCGTCTTCTTCGTCTCTCATTCTTATTCTTCGTTTAGGCTATTCTTCGGCTGCTAGTCTTCTTATATTAGTTCTTCTTTGCTTATGATTATTCTTATTATTCGTATTTTTTAGGTCGTTATTCGATTATTCTGCTGACTTCTTAGTTCTCTTCTTCGCTTATTGTCGTAGTATTCTTCGTCTGGCGTATTTATTTTATTTTTCGGTATTATTCTTAGTCTTCTTATTAGTCTCTTATTATGTCGTCATTCTTGATTGTTTCTTCTTCTTCTTCTTCGTATTACTTTTTTTTTTCTTTTTTTTTTTCGGCGCGTTGTCTCTTCTGCGTCTTCTGTCTTCAGGAGTCTTCTGAGGATTACGTATGATTCTATCGTATTCTTCTTAGTATTATTTTCTTCTTTTGGATTAGTCTAGTATTCTTAGCGATTTTATTACTTCTAATCATACATGTACATCTCCTACTTCTTCTCTATCCTCAGCATCCATCTTTATTTGATATTCTTAGTCTTCTTTTCTTTCGTATTCGTCTTATTCGTATGCTAGGTGGATTTCTGCTTCTGATTCTTCTCCCTCTCCTTTATCCTTCTCCTCTTCTTTCCCCTTCTTCTTACCCTTCCCCTTCTCTCCTCTTCTCTCTCATCCTCCTCCTCCTGAATTCTGCTTCTTGGCTCCTCCCTCCTTTTTCTCTCCTTCCTTCCTTCCTTCCTTCCTT